>JASANC010005581.1:0-18418 GCA_030248135.1 Theristus sp. LFF4_11 | reverse complement strand
TTGTAGACCTATAACATACGCCAATCAACAAAATATCATGTTCATCTCATGGCCTACCGACTGAAAAAACATGTTCTAAGTTGCAAGAAAACGATTTCTGAAACGATATTTCAATTCAGTTAAGTCATTTCAACGCTAAAAATTGACTCTAGAAGTCATCCAAATCGAAAAACATGGAGTACGTCGGTCAAAATGACCAAATAATGACATGTACCTAAGCACACAAAGAAGTTGGGAAGAAAATTTGGTTTGAACTTTCAAAAAATTATGCCATAAATCGAATTTTCAGAGCAAAGTAGAAGAAAAATTTTGCAAATTTTTTTTTAAGTTTGAAAAAAAAATCCAAATTAAAAAAAAAAACGAAAAAAAAATAAATTTTTTTTTTTTTCAAAGCCCCTAACCCTACCCCCTCCCCCCTCGAAAATTTGCTTTCGCCTTCGGTCGGTACTGTTAGCAGTGTCCGAGAACATCCAGTTTTGGAGCGCGAGTCAACTGGAGCGGAATATCATGAAACGTGCCAACCCCAACCGGATTTTTCCCCTAACACCCTACCCCCACGCCAACCACCCCCCCCCCCACCCCAATTACTTTCACGTTTTCTTTCAACAGTTGCTCAATTTCGATTCATCTTCGGGAGACACGACCGTCGTTCGCGTTCGTGAAACGCGTGAAACTGAGAGCGAGAATGGCGGTGTGCGCGGCGCTGGCTGACCGTGAGCTGGGCGGTTGCCTGCGGCGTTTCGCGCGACCGAACTCTTCTTCGTCGTCGTGCGCCGCCAATCAACCGGCAGCGTTGTACGACCGTGCGATCGACTCGTTGTTGATTCCGAAACACGCTGAGCGCTTGTTGCTCAATTCGACGCTCGAATACAAACACGTGGAATGCGGCGCGAACACGAAGTCGACGTATTTGATTGTCGTCAGCTGTGATGGGTGCGCGGTTCGCTTGTTGTCGATGTTCGGTGGTGTATGTTTTGTAACATGTTTGGCGCCCTTTTTTCAAGTGTCTGCACAAGGAACGTGTACAGTCAAAGTCATGGATGCAAAATTTATCCGGCACGTCACGTCACGTCTCATTCATGGAGCCAAACAAAGCAATCCAGCACGTCACGTTGTCTTCAAAACACGTGCTCGTTCAGACAACCATTCATACATGACGTGCCGCATATACATACTTCGTGCATGAAATGGCGTTAAACGGGCAAGCTGGGCATACACAACTGAAAACTCTATGAAAGAAAAATTTTTGTTGAAACAAAATCGTCGACAAATGTTTGTTTTTTTTTTCAGAACTTTGGCGGCGTCCAGTCACGGCGACCACAAGATCTACGTGACCGACGTCACCAGCGGACTGGTGATGCGTCGACTCTCAGGTGACCGCTTTCTTGCTTGCGCGTTTGAACTTGGCGCCACCAAAAGGTTGAGTTGATCGCTGACGTTGGTATAATAGCGAATCAGCGTACTGCATTTGAGCGCCATTCATGAAGCATGAAGCGTCACTTTACGCTGCGGTGGTTCGCTTCGCATTCATGAAGCAAACAGTGCTGCTTTTCCGCACTACAACGCGCTTCAAGTTTCAGAGCATTCATGCACTCGCGTACTAAAGCGCATGCGGCAGCTTCAGTATGAATGATGTGAAGCGCGTGTTTTCAGGTTGGCGAACTGTAAAATGCTGCAGCAGCGGACGACCTCGCTAAACTTTTTCATCGGTGCACTGAAGCTGGCGCTTGCGCTTCAGCGCGCGCGCATGCGTTTACATGAAACCACAGCAGGCTGTCTTAATTTAAAATGGGCTGGAAACTAAATCCACCAAGTGGTAGGATCAAAACCAACCAAAGCAAACCCCTAAAATACAATGAATTACAACGGAGAGCGTTACGAGCGGGCGTTTTGCTGTGGTCGATTGCTGATTGTGGTCGTCGTTGCAGGACACAAGCGAACGCCGTGGACGCTCGCGTTCCACCCGTCGCGCTGCGACATTCTCGCGAGTGGATGCTTGGCGGGACAAGTGCGCATCTGGGATCTGAAGGTGCGAGTTTGGGAGTCACGTGCACGTCTGATCCTCTCCGCACAATAACAATCAAGCGCGTTGCTCGTTCGTTGCCGCCACAAGCTGTCGCACTAAACTGGCGTCAGCCACACTGCACCTGTGCACCAGCCACCCCCTTCCAGTGCCCATTCGAGGACACGAAAGCTAAGCTCGCTCGCGGACGGCTGTTGCACGGCAGCCGCAACTAGGGATGGCAAAAAAACCGGTTTTTTATATTGTCACGAAAAACGGCTTAATTTCCGTTTTAAAATCTGATTTATTTCTTGATTATTCCCAACTCGGCCTTCGGAACCAATTTGACTTTTGTAAAAAATTATGCAATATCATCGTTCAATAGTTTTCAACTACCAAAATTTCCGAAAATTTCAAAGTAAAAAGCCGGTTATTTTCGTTTTGCAAAACAAAAAACGGAAAGAAAACCATGCCAACCGTGGCCGCAACAACCGACAATCAGTCCGGTGGGTGTGTTTCCGCCAAAACCAGTGATCCGTGCCACCGCAGACGGGCTGCTCGAGTTGTGTGTCGTTCGAGCCGGATCGCGCGGTCTGTTCGCTCGCGTTCCACCCGGTGCAACAGCAGATGCTCGCCGTCGCCGCCAGCAATCGGCTGATCTTCTGGAACTGGAAGCACGATCAAATCGTCGCCGAGTGCCGTGCCGCCGCCGAGGAGCGAATTCGGTTGGCGTTGCACGGTTTTTCGGTTTTTTTTTCGGTTTTGTTCTTTTTTGTTCTGGAGTTTTCTTTTCATTGGATAATCATTAAGCTTCATGCGGCAATTCAAAATAGCCTAACTGACCCGGTTCTATTTTTGGGGACACGGATCACTTTGCACTGATTTTGAATTACCGCCTAGTGCATGAAACTGTTTTCCTTTCTATGCGCGCAATGAGTCTCAGACAGAGCTAAAACAAGAGTTTAAAAATTTTTGACTCGCGTTTTCAGCAATAAGTTTTGCTGAGGAAACATTGTTTTCAGTTTTGTTCGTTTCGATAACAGCGGCATGCGGATGTACACGGCGATCACGAACATTGAGCTGCCTGCAGACAGACACGGCCGCAATGTGGCGCAACCGGAACTGATGCCCTATCGGTTTGGCCTTTCATAAAGCTTATTTGTGCGCGAATGGCCTATTTTTTCCATGACAGTTGGTTGTCAGAAAAGAAAACGGAATGGCGCTGTTGTTCAGTTCATTGCTGCTCCTGCGGAAAAGTGGAAAATCGGATACATGACGCTTTTCGCTTGAGCCAAGTTGCGTCAACCAGACAGAACAGCGCGGCGACTCGCTTGGAGACTCTGGTGTACTGTAGCACCCGGCTTTAGCTGGTCGACATAATAAATACCTGTTCCCCGTTCGAAGATCGAACGTAGTCCGAAGATGAATGAAAATTAATTTTATTGCGTGAAAAGATTCTGATTAGTTTTGTTTTTTTGCTCATTTCAAATTGCCGCGCAGCCATGAAACGTATTCCCTGTCGTGCGTGCAAATGCATGTTACGGCACGTTCAATAAGAAAGATAATACTAGTGTAGGGTTGTTGAATAAAAATCAATTTAAAAAAAATTAAATATAAAAAAAACATGCCGATTTAAGAAATTTTAGAAACTTTTTCTTCTAATATGTTCTAAAAACCTTATTTTTGGCACAATTTTCGAAAGTTCAACAATTTTTTCTTGATATTACCCTGTAAAACCGTCAGCAGTCTATTTTGGGCCGTTTTACCCATTGAACAACTTTTGGAATAAAGTTTGAGCGTCCCAAAGCTTGGCTTACCATTCCCGATGCATATAAAATGACTCGCCTCACAATCTGAATTCTGAGCGTCCGAGCTGCACCGTTTGCAAGCGCTACATTGTTTTGTTGCTGTTTCGTTTCGTGTCGTGGCGTCGTCATCATAATTGATCGAATTTCAAGCCGGTAAGTTTTCTTTAACTTGCGATAAGTTGCGTTTTAAAGGTCAAAACACAAGAAGAGGCATGGTAACGGTTTGGAAAGGGGTAAAAGGGGTCACCAAAACAAAATCTGGAAAGTTCCACGACGCGGGAGTCATTCGGGAGGCGCTTGCACGTCAAATGTGGTTCTTCGGACTCCCTGGTTGATTTAGCCCAACTTTGATTTTCAATTTTAAAATAAATTCGTTAAATAACAAAAATGACGAATTTTTTAAACAACCCTGTACTAGTGTCGAAACCAGCACCGCTTCATTCACTGTCGTATTTCAGTTGCTCGGAATTGCTCCGGTCACGCCGCGAACTGCTGGTGATGCGCTCGGAACTGTCAGAGCGACACCAAAGTTTGCTGCAGCGTTACAATGAGCTGCTCGCTAGATATCAACACCTGCGCCGGACGTACCCGAACGTACCGGTGCCGCCGGCCGATCAAGGTCAGTATTTGTTTAGGTTTTCTCGGGCCTTTGTTTTGCCATTATTTTGTTTTTCAATATTTGGAGTTGAAACTGTACGCAATCGATTGATCAGCGTACAGGCGCTGCACACAAGCACCCCACTGCACCAAAGCCATTCTTTTAATGCCGAATGATTGGATTTTATAACGCACCGGAATTGTTTGAGTGCAAATGGCTTTTTGCGGTTCAGTGAAAATACGCCGTGAAAAAGTTTCGCAGTTCCTTCAGAGTTTCTGTCGTCGCATCTCGTCCGATGATGCCGAAATCGGCTAAAGAACCGTTCGTTGTTTGCAGTTCCGCCTGGCTGGATAGAAGCCAAAAGAATAAATAAATAGGTGCCGCATGTCGCGCAAGCTTGTCGAAGTCACTCATCCAAACAGCGCGTTCGTCGGAAACAAAACTGGTCAAGAAAAAAAACTGTTTCAGACCACGCCGCGAGCGAAGCGGCCGCCGACGGCGACGCGCGCCTGGTGCCGGACATCACGTTCGATCCGCCGCTGTACCATCGTACCACTTCCAGTGCACATTTGGGCGCCAGCCTCGCCACCACCAGCCAATCACCATCAAGCAGACCGATTCAAATGCGATACACTGATTGGCTGCACGAACAACGCCAACGCAACGAACTCGAGGCCGCTGCCAGACAGCGGACGCTTGAAACGGTCGCCAGAGCGGTCAGCGTTTTGTGTTGTTCGTTGGTTTTATTTGGTTAATTTGGGCGAAATGGCGGTTGGTTCCGTTTTTTTTGTTCGCTTGCATATTGACTGTGTCTGTCTGGAATCCAAATTATGGTTTTTTAAGCAGCTAATCAATCAACCAGTCTATCATTAGACCTAGCAATCGCAAAGGTGATCATCAACTTTGAAATATTATCCGGTTACTAAATCCCCCGAATACTGTGTTCCGTGACCGCTGTCGAAGCGAAATGTTGCAGTTTTTTCCACCAACTGCATCACTGTTTCAGGTTCAAGGGCCAGTGCAACAGACGTCGCCACCGACCGAGACGAGGCTCGCACCAGCTGGCCGTGACTCGCCCATACGCTTGGAGCGGCTCGATGATGCGGTTTGTGTGCGACTTTTTTTTCTTCTTACACGTGACTTGGCCGCAATTTTTCGGGACAGAATTCTTCAGGCCGCACTGAGCGGGCCGTAACTCATCAGGCCGCAATTGTACCCCATCCCCTCGGCGGTATTACAAGAGCTTGGGTAACTTGGGAGAGTTTGCATTTCCGCGTCAAGCCTGAAAGTAATTTCCAACTATTTGCGCATCATTGAGTGGCGGCACAACTCTGACACCAGATAGCACGCCAGCTTAGCGAATCGGCGCTAGGGTTGGTAAAAAACCGGTTTTTATATTGCCAAAAAACCGGTTTTAAAACGGAAATTCCTGTGCCAAGCCAACCCTAATCGGCGCGCAGTGTATCATCGTGTGGAGCCATTCGTGGCTATCTGCGCAGCGTTTCTGGTCTAGGAACAACAGGATTCCCTTGTGCCTGACGCTTACAATCTGTCGAATAAACTCAAATCAATGCACCAATCAATGCAATCAATGAATGCACGATTGTGCAGGTCGGCTACGCGCACGATCTGACGCAGCGTTCCATGCAGCAGTTCCTGCGTCACCACCAACGCAGCATGCGACGGCTGCAGAACAGCTACGTCGAGTTGTCGCGCTCATCCGCCTCGTTGATGCGCAACTTTCGACGCACCTATCTTGATATGAGCTATTTGCAGGTGTGCTATTGTCGATATTGATATTATCAAATGATTGTGGTTTTCTTTGTTTTGAGTTGTTTTGCTTTTGTTTCGTTCGTTAGTTCCAGTTGCACAGTCTCACGTTGTTAGCCTGCTTCTTAGCTGACTTTTATGTAGGGAAGGAAAAAAACCGTTTTTAAATTTTTTTTGTGAAAAGAAACCGTTTATCACGGTTTTAAAACTTTTTTATCAGGGCTTTTTCCGAAAATGGCTTTCCAGCTTTAGAATATTGCTCTGGACTTTGCCAAACACACAATTGAGCAAGAAAAGCCGGATAAAACCTGTTCTTGTCGGTTTCAGCTAGTTGGATATGTTTATAGCGTTACGACTGTTAGCCGCAAGGCCATTTTCATTTTTGCTACTGCTCGACACACAGGATCAAATCGATCGTCGCCTCGGCGTGCGTTCGCGCGCGAGCACACTGCAGCCGGCGCGGGTGCTGCTGCGCGCGTTGGGTCGCATGCAGGAGATCATGATGAATCGCACGTTTCGACCGAACATCACCGACGAACGTGCCAGTGGTGGTGCGTCGATGGCGGCGGACGTATGGCTGCGCGATGCGAACGATGCTGCGTCGGCACGTACGAGCGCAGTGGTGACGGCGCCGGACACTGCGATCGACAACGGTCGGTCTGTGTGCGCGGTGCGAAATGCGTCCGCGACATGAGCGGCATGCAGCCAGTTTCATGCAAGTGCTTTGTTATCCAGTGAGACTGCAAACAGCTTGCGCGCCTGGCCCGCAATAAATCCATGAGACGCCAACAAACAGCATTTCAGTTTGCGTACATCATCAGACATTGTTGACTCAGACGAAAACAAACGGAACTAATGATTTCATGTCAGGAGCACACTGTTATTGCACACCGCTGGAGTTCTATGAAAGTGGCCACTAGCATAGGTGACTTTTATGATTAAGTAAAGTGAAATTAAGTAAATTAAATGTGGAGCAGTCGCAAACAAACCACACAGGACAGGACATTCTGCACGCGATGTTGCACTGGCAGTTTTTCCTGAGCATATTCGAAAAAAAGAACAAACTTTTCCAGAAGAAGACTTCAACGAAAACATCGCCGACGTGGAAGTTGACATCATTGCGGACGCTGAACAATCGCAACCGCACGAGCTGGCAAATATTGAAATCGAAGGGGACACGATCGATCCTGATCTTCAAAACTTACTCAATGACGAAGGCGACAATCCAGTCGAAAGTGACAGTGATCAATTGGAGGGTGGTGCAGGTAAACTAGGCGAACCGATTTAATTTAGCCGACGCATTTGTTTTTCATTTTGTTCGGCCGTTCATGCAGTTTGTGGATTTGATCGTTCCAAACTGTTGATGTTGTACGGATATCAAACATTCAAAAAGTGGACAGGCGGCTGATTGCTTTAGTCGCGCTTCACGCTGATTGGCTCGCGTGCGTTTCTTTCTGAACCTGTCACTTTTCGATGATTCGGCCCTTTTCGCATGCCTGCGTTGCCTGAGGCCCATTCATGCACTGGCGCGCGCTGACGCGAATGCGTCCAGCACGTGAAGCTGCGACGTTTCTGCTCTATGTTGTTGTTGTTTGTTGCCGTGTGCTGCTGCTGCTGCAGCACGGATGGGCGAAGCCGTGTCGTTGGCGTTTGCGACCGAGGTCGCCGGTTCCACTTCGAGGAAGCGCCAACATCGGAACCACGTTTCTGCTCCATGAATGCGTGCAGCGAACGTGACGCCGCGTGAAGCGAGGCCATTAGTGTCAACCTTTATGAATGGCGCTTTAAAAACACCAACCACGTGGTTATACTGGGAACGTCGAACGCATTTGACGCTCGTGCGATCACCGTTGTCGCCGTTGGTGTGAGCTATGAGACAGAACTTTGGAAAAACATTGAAATTAACAAAACAAGAACGTTCAGTGGCGGCGACGGGAGCGGAAGCGGCCGAGTCTGCGTTCCTGGACGACGTCAGTGGGCCGTTGGAGCGTGAGGTGAACACGCTGATGGAGATCCACGTGTCGCTGTTGGAGCAGTTCGGCACGCACATGCCCGCGCAGATTAGACGCGGCAAGTGATAACATCATTTTAATAGGTTCTTTTCCGACTCAGTTGGTTTGCAGACGTGAAAGGAAACTAGTTTCAATGTTTGTGTGACAATGCAAACTCGTCTAAGTGATTCAATGCTACTGCGGGCACTCGGATGCACTTTGCCAGTTTTGAATTTCCGCGTCATGCATGAAACGGTTTACCTATAGATGCAGTTTACCTAAAGTTCATAGTTGCAGTTTACGCATGAACTACGGTGTGCTGGGCCTCCGGGTACGGGCCAAATGTCGGCTCGCGTACCCCAGCACCAGCCCCGTGCCCATGTTATCACTGCGCTTATGCTCGCGAGTTTTGTGGCCGATTTTTAGTCAGCCCTTCTGTCAACTGGCCAAAAAGTCCCAAAATCAAATCAGACCAAAAAGTTCGCCCACGACACTCGCCACCCCCCCAGCTCGAACACATTCATTGAGTTCAGTTCAGTTTGGTGCATTGCCATTCGCTATTTTTCATTGCCTGCTTTGGTTTGCTTCTTTGCTGGAAATTTGATTGGTCCGGTCGGTGTGTCCAGGTGAGATAATTTTCAAACGAAATCACCCAATTCAAAACGCAACAAAATGTGTCGTCATGGGCTCCGTTTTCGTTTTGTGTCAAACGGTTTTTGCCACCAGAGACCGCTGTTGCAGGATTGGAGCGTGGTCGTGGACGGATATCGGCGGTTGGCATGCGCGTGCGCAACGCCACTTCGTTGGCTGAAATCGACTGTATTCAAAGCGACTTGTCGAACGAGATTACCAGTGAGTTGAAAAGTAATGCAATTACATGAAAAAATTACGAATATTGGTATTAAAAGCAGCCGACTGTGGAAAAGCTTTCATTTCGCCCATTGAGCGGAAGTTGTTGTTTTTTTGTCTGTGTGTGAAACATTGACAGTGACCGAAATTTAGCACCTTGATTAGTAGAGCTAGATAGCAAAAGATGTATCGATCGTAATTCTCATTTTCGGACAATGTCACTATGACACGTCACGTGTACTGCCTAAACAGGTATCGAAGTTGTTTTTCGCTGATCATTTCGAGTCATCAATTTCGCAGAATTTTCGCCAGGAACTTACTGCAGCTTTCCAAGAGTCCATCCGAAACTGGAAATCGCAAGTGGTCAGCGGTCTGCAACGCGTCAACACGGCCGCCGAGGAGCGGGCGTTTGCGACGCCGCCGGACGCTGCGTTCGACGCGCGCTCGCGCATTCACGCCGGCTCGGGTGGCGGCGCCGCTTGGAATTGGTTTGACGACTCGACGGTGGCCAGCCCGTTGGCGCAACGAATATTGAACGAGATTGACGAGGGATACCGGCCGGGCGCTAGACGATATGAAGGTCAGGTGGCTGCGTCGAAACCAGCATAAAGTGATTAAAAACGACGGTCCGCGTTGGAGCTTCGCTTTCAGATTTTGGTCTAAAAACAGTCTGGCTTGTCTGAAATAGTGCCACGCTGATTGTTCGGCATTCTGATGCACGACCGAGTGTTGGTCGGTGCCAAGTGACTTCGGAGTTCGGATGCAAGGATCGTTAGTCGTGTGGTTTTTGGAATTGTCGCCTGTGGGATGTACGAGCTGCTGACCTGAATCGCTGATAAAACAATTGACGGTCAGTTACGACATGGAACAAGGAAGAAAGAAAACAATTTTCAGACACGACCTCGTTTGAGAACGCGGCTGATCAACCGTCGACGTCTCGTCAGCCGCCGCCGGCGACGGCGCCAATCGACATTCGTGTCAGTCCGTCGCGCATTCGCCATTTGCATTCACCTCAGGTGACGCACATTGGTGGTCGAGGAAAATGTTGTATAAGCCAATAAATTAGATTTTTTTTCGGCGCAGTAATAGTTCTGAAAAAAAAAACACTCGCAACTTTTGTTTCTCTGGGCGAATTTCTGTCAGGAAAAGCAATCACAGTAATTCTTAGTTATATTGTTAGTCGGCAGTAGTTCTCAACAGAAACAAGTGTGGTCGCCAGGTAATCAGAGCTGTCAGCGAACGACGGAAGTGTTGATTGATTGATTGATTTATTTATTGATTGATTGATGTTATCCGTGTTTCGCAGAAAAAAAAACGTTTCGCATAAAAAGCCAAACGTCTGCTTCTCCGTTGCAGGGTCGCACCACGGTGATCACGGTCGGAGACAACCCAAACAGCTCAACGTCAACCAACGCAACCAACAGCACCAATCAGTGTTCCTCCGTTCGCGATGACTGCTCGTCCAATGTGCCCGCTGCGAAACGTCGTCGTCTCGTGTTCGACGGGAGTTCCTCGAGCAGCAACACGGGCGTACCCGTTCGGGAACAACTGCACCCGTGCCGTCATGACGACCCGGCCGACCAGCCGTCAACTTCCGGCACGTCACATGCACGATCGGCGCAGACGAATGATAACGTCTCGTTTGCGGCACGATTACCACCGCCGACGATGACCGAGCAAACGCGCAGCAGTGGTGACTCAACTGGTGATCATGGTGAATTCCGTGGTTGTTGCGTGAATGACGTTTGCACGGTGTGCCCTCTGCATCGATTGCGCAGTCAATCACTGTGATTCAATTTCAACGACAAGTTTCGTCTGTCTACCATGATCACTGGACGTATTCGTTTGATCGAGTGTTTTTTTTTCACAAATAACAACGCTGATTTTCGTAGTTGTGCTTCTCAGTATGCGGCCGATTTCGCAAGTGTTGAATTGTTGCAGATCGAACGTCCACGTTTCGCGCAACACGAGAGACGTCCTTGATTTCGCTCCCCTCTGCTGATACGCTGCTGTCAAGTTTGTTTTTTTTTTTGAAACTGTTTTGTGTAATTTAATTTTTTTTTAAATGACAGTTATGACAAAGCTTCCGCCGTCTTTTTGAGATGATATGCTGATGCACACCACATACAACCAATTGGTGTGCGTGATTGATTGGAATTATAATCGATCGATCGGTCAGCAGCTACGTGCAATGCCAGTGATTATATAAAACGTTGTAAAAAACAATCATTCATTTTTCTCAGGCGGCACCTTCAATAATCGCGCCACATCAACCAATCGTCCACTGTCTCTCGGTGGATTCGATCCGTCGGCTGGCTCGAGTGCGCCGCGCACGCAGTCCACCACTGCGCTATCGTTCCTGCCGTTCCACCGGCGTATGAATGACGTGTTGAACGAGTTGGACGGTGAACAGCACGTTTCGCTGGATAATAGTCGGTTGGTGGTATTCATTCGCTTCCCTTCAAATCAAATCAAGTCTCAAAATGAAAAGCGAAATTCTGCTGCTGTTGTTGTTGTTTTTGCAGAATAGAAGCGGAACCGACCGCTGCACAGCGCTGCGCGGCGCGCCTTGCTGTGCGCCTAGCCAATCGCACGGTGAGTGTCGCAGGTTCAAATTTATTTAGTAGTACATAGTTTAGTTTATTTTTGGAGCGCGATTTGCTGGCTGAATTTGTAATTTAATTCTGTATGTGAGCGGCGAACAAAGGGATCTGCGCAGCAGTGAATCTTGTTTATTGTACAAAACTCCTTTACACAAACTCCAGTGCAATGGTTATAAGGGAAATCTACACCAATCACAGTGCACATATCAACATTGTGGTGAGATTCATTCAGTTTTTGACTCAAACTAACATCAATCTCCACGTTCAGTGACATACTGTAGTTTGTCTCTGTTTGCGCAGACACAAACGAGCTCATCGAGTCCGCTAGCAGCGTCGACGACCACGACGACCACAGGGAATCCACTGCGCGAGCGTCTCCGCCGCGAATTCGCCCGCGCCAATTTGTATCGCCCGTCGACGCCGCCAAACAGCAACACCAACAGCAACCCCGCCGGCGGTTTTTCATTTGCGACGCGAATCGTGGTCGACCCGCAGCGGCTGCCCGACGGACCGCCGCAGCAGCAGCCACAGGAGACGGAGCAGCAAAATGACGCCGACGTGGAGGAGGATGACGATGAGGAGGACGACGCGGGCGCGCACAATCTGCATCGCGCCATCAATCGTGTCATTGCTGGTCGGCTGACGCGCACGCAATGTTCAAACGTTTTTTATGGGTGTAACGTATCGCGCTTTTCAGGAAATTGTAGTTTGTCGTTGACGTTGCCTGTAAGAAACGCTGTGGCAATGTTGAGATGCAAAATCTCAAAAAAGTTCTTCATTTTTCACTGCAGGCGCCTTCATCGGCAGTGGCGATGCGGCGATCGCGAACAACATCCTGGAGCACACGTGTCGTGTGCAGCGGTGGCGTTTCGATCTGCTCAATCCGCCAGACTTTTCCATGCGTTCGTCGTTTTGGTTTTGTTAATTTTGTGCTTGACACCAGTAAATTGGCTGCGTTGGTGTGTCCAGTATTTGGTGGCATACCTCGCGCGAGAGATGGCAGGAGGTGGGGTACCATGGTGGTACCGTCGCACAGGCATGGTGTAAAAGGCGTGTTTCGCTGAGTTTCAGTTTCTTTCATGATATGCTGTATCGATTCGATTTCATGTTCACTCCAACTCGTTACACATCCGCCTACCTCTAAATGAATATTTTGTTTGTAAATTGTACGTTACTATTTGCTACATTGCCGCGAAATCAACACGATCGAGATTCCAAAATATGCTAAAGAACACGAATGACAAACAGGGATATTCTAGCGTTATCGGTGTGCAGGCACGGAAAATGTGGTGGTCGCTAAATGCAAGGTGTACAACGATGCGAGCATTGCGATCTCGCCCGATGCGCAACTGCTCGCGTGTCTCGCAGAGCACTACTCGGCAACGCAGCCGGTCTGGGCGGACACCGCCATGGACGTGCTCTCATTGCGACCGAGCGATTTCGGTGTTGTGTTGTTTCGAAATACATTTGGTTCGTGCACTCGGGCTGTTTTTTTTTTCTCGAAAATTGCTTTTCCCCATTTTCGTTGTTCGTTGGTGCATGTCGGGTGGTCGACTGTTGAAAGGTGCCCGAATGCGAAACGGTTTCCCGGTAATGTTAGCAAAATACTTGCAATTACTCTAGTGATTTCCACTTGTGCTTAGTTGTGAATGTGATGTCGTTTGTTTTTGCGCTGCCCAAGCTGAAAACTGACCAAAACAGTTTGGAAGCGATGGAGAAATGGCAAATTTCATTCGAACCGCACCGCCCTGACCGTTTTCGTTGCGCAGGTCCGAGTGCGATTTCGCTGCAATTCTCTCCGACGGGTGCGCACATTTTGGTTGGTCTGTCCGCACGACGATACCTGCGTTTGCGACACTCGCCACAGGTGGTTTGCATTTGGGCATAGTTGTTCAGAGCTGGGGTTGGGGAAGGTATAGATAGCTGGAGCGAATTTTCTAGATAGATAGCTGCCAAATTTTTTTTGGGCGGTGGGGAGGGGCGGGGCCATGTGGCTTTTGGGGGGCAGTTAGAACGTCTCCAAATAAACAGTTTCATTGGGAGACGTCTGTGGTCGCCTTTTGTGTGCAACTGTTTTGAAGTTGAATTGAGCTGTTCTCCAATAAAATTGGGCTGGTCATGTCAATTTGTTTGTCATCAAATTCTGCAAACTTCGGTGCAACAGTTTCAAATCTGTTTTATTCATATAGCGCATGCATGAAATAGTTTTTTAGCAGTGCAAGGATTACAGAGACAGACGGGATTGAGAATCTAGTTCTGGGTATTATTTTTGACTTGATTCATAATGGTCATTCGCCAATCATTTTTTCAACCGAAATACTATTTCCTCTTCAAAAATGCCCTTCTATTGTTGTTCAGACTTGTGCGCAAGTGTTCAAAATTCCGGATCTGCTGGCCTATCCGCTCGAAGAACCGAACTACGACCCACTAGTCGATCCGTTTGCGTTCTACGCTTCAACCTCGACAGCGACGATGACGCCGCCGCAAGCGCAACCGAGACCACTCGAAGTAAACCTGTTTTCTGAAAACCATGCACTTTGTTCATCAAGTTCAAGAACACAATGCCCGCCAAAATCTTGAGAACGCCAAGCGCTCTCCTGTTTTGATATGGACCTCGCACAGCGCTTGAAACAGGAAACCTGTCGACCGAGTGGTACGTTTGTGAAACTGAAACGTGTCGTTTATTTGCGACTGTGCAAAACGACATGGAAATGCTCCGAAAGGAACGTTCGGATCAGAGTTCAGACTAGTATCTTTTATGACTGAGCATATTCAGACGGTGTCGAACATTGAGCGCGCGCCACGCACGACTGCCAGTGCGGCGCCGGACGGAGGCATGGACGCGAATGATGTCGCAGCGCTGTTCGCGGCCAGGAACTGCAGCTTGAATTGCGCCACTTGGCTCGCGGTGCCCGGTCAGGGCATCGCCTATGGCACCAACAAGGGACAGTTGTGCTTTGTGCAGCTGAAATATGGGTCGGTTCCGGTTGGGAAGTTATCGCTTTTTTAATTGTATTTTCGTTGCATTACTTTTTTCACTGTGGCTCCATTGTTTTGCAATTGGCATGCGTTGATTGGCGTTTCATCAACAAGGTGCACTGAGATGCAGCCAATCAGCGTGAGCGTGAGCGTTATTCAGGTTGAGCCGGGTGGTTTACTGGATTGAGTGGTGTGGTCGTATTAAAAACCCAATCCAAAAACAACATCTTTCGTAGTGTTAGTCGAGAGACGGTGAAAATGTGAACAAAGAACGATGAGGAAACGAACAGACAACGTTTTTGCAGGCCCGACTACGAAGCGGATGAGTCGACGATTGAAGCGGATGGAAGCGGTCGCCTGAGAGATCTGGATGAGCTGTTCGCAATCGGCGGCCGGCCGGGCGGAGGAATGAGATGGCGACGCGCTGGGGGACCGGCCGCGAATGAGAACGCGCGACGACGCTACAGCGTGCAGACGCGCACGATTCGCTTGGTCTGAGTTGCACTGGAGGCGTTTCAGACGTGCCAATGTTGGTTCGTTCTTGGCTTGTTCGGCGTTTCCAAATGCGGCTGCATTAATTGGCTGATTGCAGTATGCGGAGAAAGTGCGCTTTCGTTTTCACGTGCACACGCGTGTTTTTCGTCGAAATAAATAGCGCACGATGTGTGAATCAGTTAATCAGTTGTGTTTGGAACTGCACTATACTTTTTCAAATTGATTGTGTCAGAGTGTGATTCCTGATTGAGATTTGGCTTGATGCTCCTGTTTTTGGTAAAATTCGATTCAAGGTATGTGCATTTTTTAAAAGATTTTGGCGGTCAGAAAAAAAGATTTATTGTGACTTTGTATTGGGTATACATTGCTTGTGTGTTGCTCAGTATTCATTTTGCTTATTTGTCAGTTTTCCTTCGAAATAATTTTTGAAAACTTTTTACCTTTGCCATTCATAACTTTCTGCACAGCCGTCGTTTCATCGGCAAGATTTTTCTTTCTGAACTTGTCTTTCCGACTAACCTTCTTCTTCTTTTGCTTCCGCTGCGCATCTTTTTCGGGCTTTGTTCAAACAGATTGAGTGCTTATGGTGAAGTGAAAAGTGTATTGTGTTTGGTGATTCAACTGAAAAGTTTTAAAAGATTGGAAACAAAGTACCATTTCTGTGTATTTTTTGTTTATTGTTCTTTACAAAATTACGCACTTCATTTATGATCCATTTGTGATAACCTTTTTTAGGCTGGCTTTTTCCTCTGCATCTTCGATTTTCTATTCAGTTGTTTACACTGTTGCATACTTGTGTGACAAACATTATGATGAATTGATGACTGAAATGGTGTTTTCGTTTTTTAATATTGGAACTGGATGGTTTATTGGAAAACTGTGAATAAACGTTAGAGGTTTAACGTTTTTTTGGATTCTGAACTTTTCGACGTTCGTTTGCTCTGACGTTCCCCACAGTCAGCGGAGTTATTTTCAAAAACCACTTTGTTCAAAGTTATTGCAGCTGTGCGATACTGGTTTTGTTTGTGCAACGTTGAGTCTGGTTGGTTGCCTGACTGGTGTCCTGATTCAACAGGCGAGCTCAAGCGATCTGGGTGACCGCTGGCTGCACAACACGCTGACACTGCTGCATTTGCACTCGACACGTGTTGGCTGGGAGAGTGTGGCGAGGTGACCAACTCAACATCATGCATGATTTAGATTTCTCAGAAATCAAGCAGCAGAACACGGCAACTCAATTGAATCATCGTGCTTCTATCGAATCTCCCTGGTAAAAATCCTGTTTTCATTCGAGCATCACAGTGACACACTGATGAGCAGCCACGCAGCGCGTCGACCGTTGTCGGCACGCATCTGTCGACCAATCAGCGTGCAGCGGAAGGCCAATGATCGAGCCGATGATGAAGAACACAAGGGAAGCGACGAACCAGTGCGCATGATTTCGTGGTGGCCGGATGAACGGACGAATGCGGACCTGCGCACCGTGGACGGTGTTCTGGCGAAGGTCGGTGATGCTCGTGTGCACGTGCGGTTGTAAAGGTGACCGATAAAAATGTGTGCAGTATTCTGTGCTGCATCAGGCGGCCAGAGATGCTACATCGTTGTTGTTGTTGTTGTTGTTGTTGTTGTTGTCGTTGTTGTTGTTGTTGTTGTTGTTGTTGTTGTTGTTGTTGTTGTTGTTGTTGTTGTTGTTGTTGTTGTTGTTGTTGTTGTATTGCGGTCGGCTGGTGTTGCAACTCGTCATCCGCGCTGCGTTGCGCCAGAAAATCGCCATGACAGTCCTATGGCTGCTTTTGCTTTCCTGCCAGCTCCGCGACACATAATGCTACGCGTTCAGCGCCGCTGTGAGGCGTGACGGGGATGCCCGGGACGCAGCAGCCGGAATAAGCAGCCCCGCTTCTCCGACGGAGGCGTGCACTTGCCTTCGAAAGCGCCGCCATGTCGCACGGTGCAACAGCGCCTGAAAACAGTGTCCGGCTATTTTTTGGCTAAAAACGAGTGAAATTTCGAACACTGAACGTTATGTTGTCGCCAATTTCGGATGCATATTTCAGGAGCTGCCTGAATGAAAAAAAAAACTGAGCGATTTCCAGACGCAAGCGTTCCAGTAAAAAACGGCGAAATTCTCCAACGCCATAAACTCCATCACACGTCATAAGCATTCATGCAGTGCCGTTTTGTCATTGCCTTGCAACGCGTGTTCCAGTGCATTCCATCCGGATCACCGTCGATCGTCGACTGGCGCGAGCTCGATCTCCAACTGGAGGCCGTCAATCGGTGCCTGTGCACGGCCGCCGCCGTGCCACCGTGGCGCCAGCGAATGTTGGTGGCGGCGATTGACGCCACTCGCCACTGTGGCACCGCGCTGCGGCTGCTGATCGAGATGTCCGTCTTTGATCAGAGGTATTTGTTGTTGTTGTTGGTTTTTTTTCTGGGTTTCCAAATGACTGCGAACAACACATTGCACTGACAGTAAACGTTGATCGGTGATAGTTTATTATAAGCCTTTTGAATCATGGCAGTCCATAAAAAAACGCACTCTCAAGATTTTCGATGGTAGGCGCTGCAAATCAGTTTGACTTTTCGAAGTCAATCAAAATTTTACTAAGATTTTTTCTTTCCTGATTACACACACCACACTACAGAGTATTCAATTGAAATTCACAGCTGGATAAATTGTTTGTCGCTATTCCAGTGTAATGCCGTCATTAATGGACGCCATCCAATGTCACTGTCCACAATTGGCGGAGGCGTTTTGGCACTCGACCGCGTATATTCCTGAAACTGTATTAGTGCAGGGCTTGCGTATTTATTTGAGGTTCGCTTTGTAGTTGAATTTTAAAATATTTAAGAGAAACAAGTGTGAGAAGAGGAAGCACCCAACGTACTGGCCGGTCTCATGGTTTTGGGACATCACAGGACCCGTTTTTTTTCACTCCCCAAAGCTTTCGGTTCTTGGTATTTTTGTGGAAATAAAAAAATCTCGCTTCATGCTGCAGAAAATTCGCACGGCACACTGTTTTTTTTTCAGCGCCAACGCAACCGAAACATCGCCGTCGGCGTTTCGTGCATTTCTGCGACATCGCTTCCGTGCCGTTGAATTAAGACGCGCATTGGTTGGTGTTAACGGTGGTGGTCAGACCTTGTCCAATCAGGAGCTGGCGAGATTTGCGCGGCAAATTCAAAATGTTCTCTTGGACTGCGACGCGACAGATGCGCAACTGCTGGAACAGGTACAGCGAGCTGGAATTCTTGGATTTTGGATTTTTCGATTCTGTTGCCTGTTGAGCTGGATCCAATCAGAATAAAATTATTCAATCCGC
>JASANC010005579.1:0-69017 GCA_030248135.1 Theristus sp. LFF4_11 | reverse complement strand
TTCGGCACAGTTTGCAACTTTGGCAGGTCTCTTCGTGTGCACAGTATCAAGTTTGCAGCATGTATGTTCGTTGCTGCAGGACAGCGACTAAATTTTGAAAACGCGCGCAGGTCCATATTCAGCCATATAATGCGTGATGCGCTGTCCGCTCGCTTCGCTCGCTCGCGCATCCGCATGATTTTGAGTAATTTGTTGAGTAGACACGCCGCCCTGTCAAGTTTTTTCTGAAGAGATTGCACTGATCTCCACACGTATTATCATCTTTTTCTGGTTCTGCGTCTCTATACGGCAAGTAAACCAGAAACATGTTTGACGCGGTTGCATCAACACACGAACATCTGCATTTTTACTGTTTGTTTGTACTTTGTATTACAAGAAGTTCGCTGTTTGCGGTTTCGGCAGGTAGACGCATACCGCGGTGCCCCCTGGCTTGTCAGTGCGACGGACACCAGGCAGAACTGTATGTCCCCCAACTTAACAAGCTTCAGAGATTAGGGTTTGGTTGAAAAACTAAAACACTCTCCATTTGTTTGTGGCTAAATATGTTTACTATAGCAACTCCAATCCCGTTCTTACTTTTTTCATGAGCTCTGAATTTTGCGAAAAAATCGGCAGGCCTTCATTTTTTTGTAAACAAACAAACCTGCTGTGTTTTTAGCCACAACGCCATGGTGATACATGCGGTTTTTGTTGCGTTTTACGTTTTTTACTGACTGTTTTTAAGGGGCATTCATGAAGCCGTATTTAGTGACCGCGTGCAGTAACTATGTTTTAACACAGTACGCGTCACTAAATACTGTTTCATGAATGCGCCTTAACGCTGTTGGAACAGACTGCCTTACGGTAAAATTTAAAAAAATGTTCAAAACCACACCTGCTCAAGACCTGCGCTACGCTTGCCCTCTGGTTTGCCGGCTCAGTAGCACCACCAATGCCGCTAATGCCACTCTTGAGCGTGCCAACGAAATCGCCAATTGCTGACGAAATCTTCGTGGCTACCTTGTTGACGGTCAGTGGTTGACCTTGACCAGGCACGTCATGCTTTGTTAGACTACTACTATTGCTGTTCGTATTGTTATCCTTATTGTCATAGTTTTTACCATTTCGGTTCGAGGAACCAACGAATTCGTGCATTCGTATCAGATTGCGACTGCTAATGAGGTTTGTGGTTGGCGAGTTGACGATGAAATACGTCAGGAGACATCCAATGGCGAATGTTAGTATTGGCACGCCGCAGCGTTTGTCCGTCGACATTGAGGTGAGACGATCAAATGGATTCGGTTTATTCCGTTGATTAAAACGAGAAACTGCCCTTGATAAGTTTTCAGGTGCAGGCGATACTGCGGTTTTCTTTTTGTAACGTGTAGATTGTACCAATGTACATGTGATATTTGCTCTTTCCTTCAACGTTTTTTATCATTTCACCAGCGGTGTGAATGTGGTAAGACAAATGAAAAATAAAACCACCATCGAACTTTTGAAATTTCACTTGAACGCTTTGAACTTTTTTGTGAAAAAAATATGAACAGTACCAATTGTGGGCGCACACTGAATACGCCATAAACACACCGTTCAGTTTTCATAATAAACTACTCTTGTTGGCAAGCACACAGTAGTGAGATCCGAGCGGTTTATAGCAACGTATTGCATATCAAAACAAAACGTACTGTGTTTCCAGCAAAATGCTAAGCATTAGCTACAAGCTCTGTAGCTTTTCCCACTCACTCAAAGTCGTTACTCATGTGAAATGATCAATGGCTGTCTCAATCCAATCGACTATAAACGTGAAAACTCATCGCAAAAAAACATTTTTTTTCAAAAAAGTACAACATTGTAAAATATATCCTGACAGTTTTTGTTTTTCATCGCTGAAATTGCGAAACATGGATGACGAAATGTTGTGAAACGCTTTGCTCTCCCGCCTCATGCATGAAACTGTTTACATACTACAATTGATACTCCTCGGGACAAAAATATAAGATAATTATGAAGCGCATTATTATGGGCGAAGAAAAAGTGTGTTTTCGAGGCGTTGGATAAAAAAATTGATCACAAACATGACAAATACTGCAAGAAATTCAACACTGTTTGCATACTGTGTGCTCAGTGACACAGCCGAACGTGTCTAAATGGCTACGGAGCACGGCAGCTGTGCGTCAGTGTGCTGGGTGTAACGTGGTGAACCAGTTGCTGCCATTTCGCATTCAGTAAGCCGACATTTTTTAATTTACTGCAACGGTTCGCCACACATGTTGCGGCGGATTCACAACTTTCCACGACACAAGCCTTTTAAACATTCGCCAACAACTTTTCACATTTGTTTTTTTCTTGAAATACGTACATATAGAACAGTTTCATATCCCGTTTTCATCAATATGGTTCGTTCATTCTAATCAACATAAACAACTACCGACGTGAGAATTGCCGTTTGCCGAAAGCGTTCGAGCCCTGAAAAAAAAGTTTAAAATTTTTCAAAAACAACTTTGAGAACAAAACTTGAAAACATATGAACGAAAAACGAACAAAAACCACGACAAATAGCATACCTCCGAGACAAGTACTGAAATCAGAAAAAATCTCTTTATATGCTGATTGACTGCACTAATGTTTGGATCAATCAGTGAGAGCAATATTTGGTGCCTCTCCATGTCGAACCAATTTTTAGCAAACTGATTTTTTTTGAAACGACAATTAGCAATAATCAGTTTATTAAGTCTTTGTTAACTTTCCTATTTACTTTGTTTCAGAGCGAAAAAACTTTGAACAGAAACTAACCAGTCGCAAGTAAACCGGAAGAACATTGCGTTTCATTGCATTGTTGACGGTGCGTGCGCTCTTTAGCATCCGTTCATTGATAACCGCCTTCTTGTACTTGTAGTTCTTCATTGGTGATTCGGCTATTGCATGATCGTTCGCTTCTGCCGTTGTTTTCCTCATGAATTTCTCAATTTGTTGTTTCGGTTGCGCTGCTGCGGTGTTATTATTATTAGTATTATTATGATTCCGAGACAATGATAAACCGTAGATACGATAGTGGTTGGCCGACTGCAATGCTGGAACCGTGCCCGCAAGTATTGGCAAAATCGGCAGCACCGACAGCACGATTGGCAGTATTTCCATGGTTGGTATTATCTGTCTCGCTTATGTATTTTGTGCAATGCTTCTAAAATACTAAGATAGATAGTTCATATTCGTTTTGATTTGCCTCTTTCAACTTTTTGCTGCATAATAAAGCAACATCTCAAAATGAGTTGTAGTTCTATACTAAACTTTTTGTAGTCCTTCTATTTGAGTCTGTATTTATTTGGAAATCCCTATCTAATCTGCCATCAAGAGTAAGACTGCCTACAGTCATTTGCTAACAATTCCCACATATTTCTTTAACTATTCACTGAATAATCTCATGAGAATTTTCGACAAATCCTTTATGATTATGACCAGCTTGAAAATTTGATTTTTGTCAGTGGATCTTGAACGACTCTGGAACCCCCTGCGAGAATCTTCAGTACTGGTGGTGTCTTAAAATGTCCCTGGGTGACATGAGGTGATTTTTACAGAACGGTAACAATGCATGCACAGCAAATCGAGCAATAGGACCAGAGGAAACTCAGGAGGGCGCGAAAGTAAACAAGCTAAGCAGCTAAATATAGATACTACCTATTCTTGCTCGTTAGCGGCGAATAAATCGGTATTTCAATAAAAATATTAGTAGTTCCTTAATAATATTCCTAACAATCAACCTTAAACAAGCAATTACAATCAATAATTTACAAATGAGGTTATGTATAAGAAAATTTGCATTTACATACAAATGAAAAATTTGAAATCAATCAGAAGTAAGCATGTTAATTAAAAATAATAATCAGGTGTCAAAAAAATACAAAAACCATCAAATCATTTCTCCAAAATGAAAACAACAGCTCTAAAACGCACGTATTATTGCCAAAAAATCTTCGTATGCGTCTTCGGTATGCGTCTACCTGGCAAAACCGCAAACACCGAACTTCATGTATTGCATAAAAGGCGCCCAATAAATTGAAAATCAAATATTTTGACGAGCGGAATTCTGCAGGTTCCGGGTAGCAAAAACAGTTCTTATACAGTTCTTATATTGAAAAACAGATTGGGAACGGATAAGAGTTCGTCGTTTTTCAGTAAAAATTCGCGCTCTCTGTCTAAACATTGACAGGGAACCTTGAGCTTCAACTTTACCTGGTCAGCTGTCGATCCATCGTCCGATTTTCTACTGCCCACCCCGTGCCCAAAAAGGCGTAGTCGTTGTTGTTGCCGTCGTTGACGTGTTTCTGTTTTTTTAGTGCTCATGAGCTGTGATTTGCCGTGCAAATAGTTTTTGTTACAATTTTCTGTTCAATGTAACCGTAATTATCTAAAAATGCGGGAGACGCATATAAAAGGAGGAATATGGCTTTGTGTAAACAGTGAGAGACTTGGCTCGACAACTCTTTCCAAGTCTCTGATGTGGTACACTAGGATACAAGAACATAAAAGCTATATTTTTGCGTTGCGTTTGTTTTACTGAAGAGCGCAAAAACTTTGCAGTTATTTTTAATTGTCCTCTTCAGTTTAGTCTAAAATCACACCATGTGCGAAATTCTGTAAATTAATTATGTGCAAAAACAGAAAAATCAGAGCTTGCAAAATATTGCTGCATGTAGCTTTATCATTGTTGCTAACTTACGCACCGCTGTGTACACACCAGCACCAGCGACAAAAAGGTGTTGTCTTCCGTTGATTTTCACCCTTTTTATCAAACTCTAGTGGCAGGATAAACTGTCTGTCCCGTGAGTCGTTGCCTTTGCCACAGAAGGAGACCTTGCGTTCTCCAATGCCTCTGCGATACACTTTGTCCAGGGCAAACTAGTATCAGTGATCCGAAGTCTGATCGTTATTTTAGTGGTTTTAGTGGTCGCTAAATGCCCGAAATACTGCAAATGTTAAAGTTTCAATTGTCTACAAAGTACATGTGCAACCGAAATAATGATCAAACGGCGCAAAAATATGGCTCTTATGTACTTGTATCCTAGTGTACCACATCAGAGACTTGGAAAGAGTTGTCGAGCCAAGTCTCTCACTGCTTACACAAAGCCATATTCCTCCTTTTATATGCATCTCCCGCATTTTTAGATAATATTCTGACTTTTAAATAAGTTCCGAAGGTCGGACCAAATTCAAACCTCGTTGGTCACACATTCTTCTAAACCCCGGATAACTCGGTTTTTCATTTTTCGTTTTTTGGGCCGATTTCGCTTGTGCTATTGCTACGGCCGATTCGCCCGACATCGTCACGATTCAGTACCTAGAATTGCTCACAGAAGAAAACTGACCCAAAAGCCGTGATCGGCGCAATGAATTACAATTCCAACGCAAGTCTGGACAACACAGTTTACTTGTCTTTTGCATTTGGACCGATTTCGGTAATTTCCACGGCGGTTCGCCCGAAATCGTCACTATTCAGTATCTAGAGTTGCTCACATAACAAAAACTAACCCAAAATCCGTGATCAGCGCATTGAATTACCCTGGGAAACTTCGTTTACTTGTTTTTCATTTCTGGGCCGATTTCGCCAATTTGCACGGCCGATTCGCTCGAAATCGTAACGACTCAGTATCTAAAGTTGCTCACATAAGAAAACTAACGCAAAATCCGGAATCAGCGCATTGAATTACCCTGGAAAACACCGTTTTCTTGTTTTTAATTTCTGGACCGATTTTGCCAATTTCCACGGCCGATTCGCCCGAAATCGTCACGATTCAGTATTTAGAGTTGCTCACATAAAAACTAACCCAAAATCAGTGATCAGTGCATTGAATTACCGTGGAAAACACCGTTTTCTTGTTTTTCATTTCTGGACCGATTTCGCCAATTTCCAAGGCCGATTCGGCCGAAATCGTCATGATTCAGTGTCTAGAGTTGCTCACATAAAAAACTAACCCAAAATCCGTGGTCAGCACATTGAATTGCTCTGGAAAACACCGTTTTCTTGTTATTCATTTCTGGACCGATTTCGCCAATTTCCACGGTCGATTCGGCCGAAATCGTCACGATTCAGTGTTTAGAGTTGCTCACATAAAAAAACTAACCCAAAATCCGTGGACAGCGCATTGAATTACCCTGGAAAACACCGTTTTCTTGTTTTTCTTTTCTGGACCGATTTCGCCAATTTCCACGGCCGATTCGGCCGAAATCGTCACGATTCAGTGTCTAGAGTTGCTCACATAAAAAAACTAACCCAAAATCCGTGATCAGCACATTGAATTACTCTGGAAAACACCGTTTTCTTGTTTTTCATTTCTGGACCGATTTCGCCAATTTCCACGGTCGATTCGGCCGAAATCGTCACAATTCCGTATCTAGAGCTGCTCACATAAAAAAACTAACCCAAATTTCGTAATCAGCGCATTGAATTACCATGGAAAACACCGTTTTCCTGTTTTTCATTTCTGGACCGATTTCGCCAATTTCCACGGCCGATTCGGCCGAAATCGTCACGATTCAGTGTCTAGAGTTGCTCACATAAAAAACTAACCCAAAATCCGTGATCAGCGCATTGAATTACCCTGGAAAACACCGTTTTCTTGTTTTTCTTATCTGGACCGATTTCGCCAATTTCCACGGCCGATTCGGCCGAAATCGTCACGATTCAGTGTCTAGAGTTGCTCACATAAAAAACTAACCCAAAATCCGTGATCAGCG
The DNA here is from genome assembly GCA_030248135.1 of Theristus sp. LFF4_11. Classification (NCBI taxonomy): domain Eukaryota; kingdom Metazoa; phylum Nematoda; class Chromadorea; order Monhysterida; family Xyalidae; genus Theristus; species Theristus sp. LFF4_11. The sequence goes on along the minus strand of JASANC010005579.1, from coordinate 62,303 downwards.
CATTGAATTACCCTGGAAAACACCGTTTTCTTGTTTTTCTTATCTGGACCGATTTCGCCAATTTCCACGGCCGATTCGGCCGAAATCGTCACGATTCAGTGTCTAGAGTAGCTCACATAAAAAACTAACCCAAAATCCGTGATCAGCGCATTGAATTACCCTGGAAAACACCGTTTTCTTGTTTTTCATTTCTGGACCGATTTCGCCAATTTCCACGGCCGATTCGGCCGAAATCGTCACGATTCAGTGTCTAGAGTTGCTCAAATAAAAAACTAACCCAAAATCCGTGATCAGCGCATTGAATTACCCTGGAAAACTTCGTTTTCTTGTTTTTCATTTCTGGACCGATTTCGCCAATTTCCACGGCCGATTCGGCCGAAATCGTCACGATTCAGTGTCTAGAGTTGCTCACATAAAAAAAACTAACCCAAAATCCGTGATCAGCGCATTGAATTACCCTGGAAAACACCGTTTTCTTGTTTTTAATTTCTGGACCGATTTTGCCAATTTCCACGGCCGATTCGCCCGAAATCGTCACGATTCAGTATTTAGAGTTGCTCACATAAAAACTAACCCAAAATCAGTGATCAGTGCATTGAATTACCGTGGAAAACACCGTTTTCTTGTTTTTCATTTCTGGACCGATTTCGCCAATTTCCAAGGCCGATTCGGCCGAAATCGTCATGATTCAGTGTCTAGAGTTGCTCACATAAAAAACTAACCCAAAATCCGTGGTCAGCGCATTGAATTACCCTGGAAAACACCGTTTTCTTGTTTTTCTTTTCTGGACCGATTTCGCCAATTTCCACGGCCGATTCGGCCGAAATCGTCACGATTCAGTGTCTAGAGTTGCTCACATAAAAAACTAACCCAATATCCGTGATCAGCACATTGAATTACTCTGGAAAACACCGTTTTCTTGTTATTCATTTCTGGACCGATTTCGCCAATTTCCACGGTCGATTCGGCCGAAATCGTCACGATTCAGTGTTTAGAGTTGCTCACATAAAAAAACTAACCAAAATCCGTGGTCAGCGCATTGAATTACCCTGGAAAACACCGTTTTCTTGTTTTTCTTTTCTGGACCGATTTCGCCAATTTCCACGGCCGATTCGGCCGAAATCGTCACGATTCAGTGTCTAGAGTTGCTCACATAAAAAAACTAACCCAAAATCCGTGATCAGCACATTGAATTACTCTGGAAAACACCGTTTTCTTGTTTTTCATTTCTGGACCGATTTCGCCAATTTCCACGGTCGATTCGGCCGAAATCGTCACAATTCCGTATCTAGAGCTGCTCACATAAAAAAACTAACCCAAATTTCGTAATCAGCGCATTGAATTACCATGGAAAACACCGTTTTCCTGTTTTTCATTTCTGGACCGATTTCGCCAATTTCCACGGCCGATTCGGCCGAAATCGTCACGATTCAGTGTCTAGAGTTGCTCACATAAAAAACTAACCCAAAATCCGTGATCAGCGCATTGAATTACCCTGGAAAACACCGTTTTCTTGTTTTTCTTATCTGGACCGATTTCGCCAATTTCCACGGCCGATTCGGCCGAAATCGTCACGATTCAGTGTCTAGAGTTGCTCACATAAAAAACTAACCCAAAATCCGTGATCAGCGCATTGAATTACCCTGGAAAACACCGTTTTCTTGTTTTTCTTATCTGGACCGATTTCGCCAATTTCCACGGCCGATTCGGCCGAAATCGTCACGATTCAGTGTCTAGAGTTGCTCACATAAAAAAACTAACCCAAAATCCGTGATCAGCGCATTGAATTACCCTGGAAAACACCGTTTTCTTGTTTTTCATTTCTGGACCGATTTCGCCAATTTCCACGGCCGATTCGGCCGAAATCGTCACGATTCAGTGTCTAGAGTTGCTCACATAAAAAAACTAACCCAAAATCCGTGATCAGCGCATTGAATTACCCTGGAAAACATCGTTTTCTAGTTTTTCATTTCTGGACCGATTTCGCCAATTTCCACGGCCGATTCGGCTGAAATCGTCACGATTCAGTGTCTAGAGTTGCTCACATAAAAAAACTAACCCAAAATCCGTGATCAGCGCATTGAATTACCCTGGAAAACTTCGTTTTCTTGTTTTTCATTTCTGGACCGATTTCGCCAATTTCCACGGCCGATTCGCCCAAAATCGTCACGATTCAGTATCTAGAGATGCTCGGGGCAAAGAATTAATTTAATTTCCAAAATCTACAAATGAAATTACCTCAGGAAACTTTTTTGTTCGGTTATGGAACAACTTCAGACAAAAATTGAAAGGGCGAACACTAAAAACCCGGTGAAAACCCTGCGAACTTTTAAAAATGCCCAATTTTTACCCAAAAACAAAGTCTGGGGAAAAAATTAACCCAATTTTCAAAATCTCTGGGTGGAATTACCCCAGGAAACATTTTGTTCGGCTATGAAAATGCCCCAGTTAAAATTGAAAGGGCGAACACATCTTGATGACATAGCTGAAAAAAAGGAGAAACAAGAATAAGTAACCAAGATTTCAGAATAGGTTTTTCGTGTCTACAACAGACGTAAAGAAGTCTGGTGGAATTTTCTCTTCGGCACAGTTTGCAACCACTGCAGGTCTTTTCGTGTGCACAGTAACAGGTTTGCAGCATGTATGTTCGTAGCTGCAGGACAGCGACTAAATTTTGAAAACTCGCGCAGGTCCATATTTAGCCATATAATGCGTGATGCGCTGTCCGCTCGCTTCGCTCGCTCGCGCATCCGCATGATACCACACCAAAAGACAAACCAAAAAAAACCACCAACGGGCCCCCCAATAAAAACAAAAAATTGCATAAAAAAAAAAAAAAAAAAACAAAAAAAAAAAATTTAAAAAAAAAAAACACTAAAAAAAAAAAAAAATAGAAAAAAATTTGAAAATCTGATTTTTTTGCTTTCAGCAGTGGGATACTCCGCTAATTTTTGATGTGAAAGCATAAATGGAAGAGGTTTATACATGCGAGATTTAGTGGCATTCACAAAACATTTGCACAAATCTAACATTTTGTCGGTTTAATTATTATCATCGTGAGCCGAAATTAATGTACATGTTTACAAAAAATGTATACCAAAGGTTGAAGGCTACTTGTAGCAAAGATACCAGACTGTATTCATCATCAACAGTGTTTGTGCAACGAAAGCCCGCTATAGCCATCGTTACAAATGCACGTGTTGGGATTTCAAATCAGAAATCAAGGAATGCACATGCACATACATAATATACATGTATCTTCTGTTCTCAAAAGGTTGAAAGCCACATACCGTATTACCTCTAATAAACCCCCATGGGGGTTTATTTCTTCAGCGACTTCTGGGGGTGGGGGTTTATTTTGGGGGGGGGCTTTATTTTTGGGGGGGGGGTTTATTTGGAAACCATTTTTAGGAGTGGGCAAAATGGCAAAAATACCTTCCATGGCAGGAAGGAAGTCGCAAAAACTTCTATTCTACATAGAAATTTTCTTTTACAACAGCCTTTTGTAATGAAATTACCATTAACTCATCCATTTGGGGCCTTTGGTAGCACAATTTCATCATTTTCACTGCAACCAGCCACTGAATTCGCTGGGTATGTGTTTCAAACAGGTTTCAATAATCCCCCATGGGGGATTATTTTGGGGGGGATTATTTGGAAACTTGTCGAGGGGGTGGGGGTTTATTTTTTTGGGGGGGGTTTAATTTGGAGGGGGGTTTAATAGAGGTAATACGGTATATCTAGGTAGATAGTTATCGACAATAACAAAGCTGCCACCCGGGCACGTCACACGACCAGCCAGTGCAGAAGCACTGCAATGCTCCGTGTCCGACCTGGCACGTTCTGAACGTGTGCAAACTCTCGTTGACATTTCCTTTTGTGATTGGTCGGCCATGAACAAAGAAACAACCAGTGCATGGTGAACCAAAAAAACGTCCCAACTTCAAAACGCTCTCACTGGTTTGTGCTGAAATGTTTCGAGCTGAAAATGGGAGTGCTTTTTTTTTCACACAATTTGCCACCCTGAGAATTTTTACCACAGCAGACTGATTGTTTTCTGCAGTGAAAGCGTAAAAATAAAAAAAAGTGTTGCTGAGGTCCGCCATCGCATGGACGCGATCATTGAGCAGCTCACCAACCACCAACTGGCAGAAGGTGGTAAAGATAAGAAGAAGATGAAGAATTTCAAACACTGCCTGATGAGAATCTAGATGATTATCTGGATGTTTGTGATAAACATAAACAGTGAGATTATGCTTGTAACCGCAGCGGACAAACTAGAGAGGTGGAGGGAGCACTTCAGTACCCAATTCGGTGCTGAACCTCCCAGGGACACCCCACTGCAACGTCCGCTTGACAGCACCACCAACAGCATTTCAGCAGTCAGCATTGAGCCACCAACAATTGAAGAAATCGTAAACGCGATCAAACGTCTTCGATCCGGAAAATCGGCGGGCCCGGATGGTCTGCCAGCGGAACTGTTCAAATGTGCACCGGCGACGCTAATCCATCGTCTGCATCAGTGTCTGAGGCGCATCTGGGACACAGAGCAGATTCCGCCTGAGTGGAGAGAGTCTGTCTGCATTCCGATACACAAGAAAAATCAAGAATGGAGTGTGCAAACTATAGAGGAATCAACCTGTTGCCGACAATCACTAAACTGTTCGAAACAATTGTGCTAGTACGCATAGCGACGCTGAGAGAGCAACTGGCGAGAGAAGAGCAGGCCGGTTTCCGCGTGGGCCGGGGCACAGTCGATAACGTATTCACCCTGCGGCAGCTGACGGAGACGCGAGCGCTCTACAATCGGCCGACACTGATGGCATTTCTTGACATTCGAGGTGCCTTTGACTCTATCGACAGAGAAAGAATGTTCGATATTCTCGCCGCCGGCGGATTCCCGGCAAAAATAATATCTCTAATAAAAGCAATCTACACCGAGCAGCGTACCAAAATCCGGGCATACGGCGGCCTATCTGCAGCGTTTGAACCGAGAACCGGCGTCTGGCAGGGAGGAGTCCTCAGTCCTGTCCTGTTCACATTTGTGATGGACAGGATAATCCGACAGGCTCAGACCGACTGCGGGGACTGTTACGGCATTACCATGGGCTGCAGCGGCACGGAGGGGCCACAGTTGACGACCTTCAGATCACTGGAATTCGCGGATGACGTGGTCATATTTGCGCAGACCACGCCCTCACTGCAGCGAGGCCTAAACGCTCTGACAAATGCAGCTGGACGAGTCGGTCTGCGTTTTGCGCCGGCAAAATGCGAATTGCTCGCCGCAGACTGGCCCGCCGGGGACGCGGCAGACGTTACGATCGACGGCGTGCAACTGCCAAGAGTCGACTCGGCGGTCTACTTGGGGGCGGTAATAAACGCGAACAATGACTGTTCAGACGATGTTCATCGGCGCATCAAGCTGTCTGCCCTGGCGTTCCACAGCCTGCGGCGGCTGTGGCGATCGCACGACGTGTCAATACGCACAAAGGCACGGGTGTACTCGGCGTGCATCCGCTCGTCGCTGCTCTACGGCTGCGAATTGTGGTCGCTTAACAATTCAACATTAAATAAAATAAAAGTGCAAGACAATCAGTGGCTCCGTTCCATCACCGGCACTCACTGGTCTGATCGCGTCACAAATAAAACCGTGCAACGTCGCGCATTCGGGCCGAAGGCGAACACTCAGGGCGACATCACGCAGCTGATTCAGCTGCGACGTCTACGGTGGCTGGGGCATGTGGCGCGCATGAGTCCGAGCCGCATTCCCGCGCGGGCGATCATGGCGTGCGCGGAGCGTGACTGGCGGCGGGCGCGAGGGCGACCGAAGGTGACGTGGCGAGAGATCACAAAAACTGAGACAAAACCGCTCTACACCAACGCGAGAGGGCGCATTCTGTATCCGCGTTCGGAGACAGCTGAGAAGCGAGGCGACTACAGCAGTTGGTACCGCACTATTCAGGCGAGCGCGAACGACAGGCAGCGATGGTCGGCAAACATCGAGGCGATCACGTACAAAACCGGAACGGTGGTGAACGGCGTCGAAGCCCGAACAACGGGAGCCGCGCTACGCGGAGCGACGAACTAAGTCAAGTAAGTCAAGTGAGATTATCGATGATCCTTGTTGCTATTTTTTGAAAATTACGCTGTAAAAATAAACTGAAACGTTAAACCAAAAAATTAGCTCAGAAAAAACCTCCCACAGTGTTCTAACGTTCCAAATTTTAAGTGATAAGGTCCCATCCCAGCACACGCCAGTAACAGCATTTTGAAGTTGGAACCTTTTTTGGTTCACCTTGTATAGTCGTTCTGGATAATTTGTAGTATTAGCTGATTGGCGGGTGGTTTTGCCTGAATGTCAAGTTCAAAAAAAGAAATTTAATCTTTTTTTTATAGTTTTTTGATTTTTGATGTGCGAGCATTTGTGAGGCAAATGGTCTTTTGCGGCCGAAGTATAGCGGCCTGAAGGATTGCGGCCTGGACGATAGCGGCCGGAGCATCGCGGCCTGGACAATCGCGGCCTGGAAGATTGCGGGCCGGGGCAATTGCGGCCTGGGAGGATTGCGGCCTGGGACAATTGCGGCGCGGGACGATTGCGGCCAAAGTATAGCGGCCTGGACGATAGCGGCCGGAGCATCGCGGCCTGGACAATAGTGGTCTGGAAGATTGCGGCCCGGAACGATTGTGGCCTGGGAGGATTGCGGCCTGGGAGGATTGCGGCCTGGGAGGATTGCGGCCTGGGACAATTGCGGCGCGGGACGATTGCGGCCAAAGTATAGCGGCCTGGACGATAGCGGCCGGAGCATCGCGGCCTGGAGAATAGTGGCCTGGAAGATTGCGGCCCGGAACGATTGTGGCCTGGGAGGATTGCGGCCTAAGAGGATTGCGGCCTAAGAGAATTGCGGCCTGGGAGGATTGCGGCGCGGGACGATTGCTGCCCACGATGTTTTCATGCTTTGTCACCTTTTCAGGTCAAATTCTAGAGGGCTGGGGGGGGCTGCCCAAAAAAAATTTCGAATCTATCTCTATCTGGGCTCGGCGACAAGGAAGGTTGAGAATGGAAGATTTCGATTTTGGGTTCTAAGAAAAAAATAATTACTAATCAATAAACAAGAAGACAACTTTTTTGGAAAAAAATGAAAACTCGTGTGCGAGCATAACAATAGGAATAATATAACCAGTTGCGTGCGACAAAGACAATGATAAAGCACCAATATTTCGTGGGCCGCAATCGTCCCAGGCCGCAATCGTCCCCGGTCGCAATGGTCCCTGGCCGCAATCGTCCCTGGCCGCAATCGTCCCTGGCCGCAATCCTTCAGGCCGCGATCCTTCATGCCGCAATCGTCTTAGGCCGCGATCCTTCCAAGGCCGCTATCCTTCAGGCCGCGATGCTTCGGCCGCAATGCTTCGGCCTCTATCTAATGGGCCGCAATCGAACGCACACCTTTGTGAACGCGAACAGTTGGAATTTGAGTTCGAAAATTAATGCAAAACATTTCTGATTTGGGAGGCACAGAAAAATAAAAAGCATCAGTTTTGCCGTTCCATGTCTGCCAAACTGGCTCCACAGCCATTTACAAATTTTCAAGGATGAGCAAAGGAGAAATATGATCTGGACAGTGGATCCTGGTCGCCGCCGTCGTCGTCGTTGCAAAACCAAAAATTCCTCCATCACAACTGTTGCTTTTTTATTTTTCTGTGTCTCCCAAATCAGAAACAAGGTTTTACATTAATTTCCCAACTCATGGGCCACAATCGTCCCGCGCCGCAATTGTCCCAGGCCGCAATCCTCCCAGGCTGCAATCGTTCCGGGCCGCAATCTTCCAGGCCGCTATTGTCCAGGCCGCGATGCTCCGGACGCTATCGTCCAGGCCGCTATACTTCGGCCGCAATCGTCCCGCGCCGCAATTGTCCCAGGCTGCAATCCCCCCAGACCGCAATCCTCCCAGGCCGCAATCGCCCCGGCCCGCAATCTTCCAGGCCGCGATTGTCCAGGCCGCGATGCTCCGGCCGCTATCGTCCAGGCCGCAATTCTTCAGGCCGCTATACTTCGGCCGCAAAAGACCATTTGCCTCACAAATGCTCGCACATCAAAAATAAAAAAAAACAAAAAAATGATTAAATTTCTTTTTTGAACTTGACATTCAGGCAAAACCACCAGCCAATCAGCTAATACTACAAATTATCCAGGACGACTATATGTACAACGCCAAAAAATACCGGGTGCAGTTTGTACCATATAGCCGATGCTAATGAACTTTGACAAAAATACATTGTTTGCAAGGGGATTAGTGGGATACTTATATTTTCTCGGCCCTTTCGGATACTTTGCACTCCGAGTCATTTTGGTCAGTTCTCTTTGCTAAGAATGCAGTGCCAATATGAATGCAACTCGTCCTATGTATAGATAGGTGCTACATATTCAAATAATCCAGTTTTCGACGCCTGCATAATTTGTGGAGCATCATGTTCAGTCAAAAGTGATGGAAACCGCGCAAGCACATGTCTTTCTAAAGACTTAAAAACAATGTATGAAAAATAGGAGAAAAATTTTTGCAACACATACCGTATGTACAGTACAAGCGTTAGACTTTTTCTTATTTCTCATTCATCATATCTATTCCGCTAATGACAATAATCAAAAGATGCACGTCAATCAATCAAATGCGTTAGATTGGTATATTCTGTTTGATTAGAGTTTGTGTATATGACACGTTGCACGTGTTTTAATGGTCTCTATCTTCGAGAATGAAGGAAAATTTAAAAACAAAATTGAAAAGTTACCAATGAATGCGAGTTCAGCCGGGAACAACTGGAATTGTTGTTTTCATTCAATGTTTATCACGACTGTTGTTTCTCAAGGTTTGAGAATTGAGTCCGTTTGGTTTTTTGGGGGTGACAGCAGGCATAAGTCTATAAAGTGCTTTAACGACCCGAATTACATGCGTCATTTTCTGCAACAAAAACTAATATCATGCCACGAAAATATTTTCTATACCATCAATTAAAACTGATCTTTATGTTCAGGCTTTCTCGTGAATACGCTTTTATTGAATGGTGGAAAACATGAATGAATAATGGCACAAATAATAAACCATAGATAGTACATACATAAGACAGTGATTATGTACATGTATATTTCATGAGACAGTGTCTCCGAAAACAACAACAGCAACAAACAATAATTGTCTGTGATTTCACTGAGCATGGAAAACGAAGCGCATGTCTACTAACAAATTTTGGTGATTGATTTTAGATATTTTTTGTTTTTTCTCTATTTCAACATATGAAACTTTCGAAGTATCAGCACCAAGCGACCATTGATGAAATGCCGTTTACCGTGTCCGTTCTGAAAAAAACGGTTATTACCACTTTTAACTCAAAAAAACTGTTTGCTAAAGGTCGTAGCCGGAAAATCTAAATTTGATAAACATAGCACATGCTCACTAAACAGGAGACCGGGTATACAAAACTGAATCTGCGATCTCCAATCCTCCATTTTTGTTACTCATTCAGGCGCGATTTCTATTCACTCTTTAAAAAGGAGTCAAGTGATGGTCAATGATTTGTTGTCAGTGATCAATAGTGGTGCAACAAATATGTATGAAAACGTTTTTTGACAATTTTTCAATTTATGGTGTTAATCTCAGTGCGCTGTTATAACATATAAAGTCAACCTCGAGCTCACTTGGTAAACCCTCAGATATAACGGCACTACGTTGCGTTTCGTCGAATTTATTTTTCTTTGCCTCATGGGCAACGAAGAATTGATGCGGGACCGGTCCGATCTTTGATTATTTCCAAAGCGTCTGATCAGTCGATTCAGCGTATCTTGCGGACTCATCAGCGAATAGTGGGCATCAGTGGATAGAACTACAATCGTACCAACGACAAGTGATACGATCAAGATTGACGTCGTTCTTGTGACCATATTTCACAAAAATGGAATTGAGAATTTTTTTTTATCCACGAGTTTCAAGGTGAAAAGTTGCTTGATGGCAGTATATCCTGAAAATTGAAATTTTATTTATTGAATTAAAAATTGAATCTTATTTACAGCGCATTGATTTGTTGCTATAATATAATAGTTATTTGAAAACAAATAGAACAACGGGGAAGGGAGACGAATCCACAGTAAAAAAACACTTCGTTGTAAACATTTTCAAAAATTCACTAAGTCTTTTTTAGATTATTTTTTTGTTATCATCGTTTCAGGAAAACCGGAGGCACAAAAGTTTCACGCCCTAAAAAGAAAACCCCAGAAACGAACCAAACTTGAAAAACGTCGGCACACGGCTGTCTACCGTAACCTAATTTTGAATTCCGTGAAACATTTTCCTATCCCCGTATGCAAGTGCATTGAGTCCCGGAACCAAAATAAACGATAATACATAGATCAATGTAACCGTAACGTTAAGGTTTAATAAAGTCCTAGTGTGCTGAAGTTGATCTACCGTATTACCTCCAATAAACCCCCATGGGGGATTAATACGTCAGCGACTTTTAGGGGTGGGGGTTTATTGGTGGTGGGGGGGGGGGGGGTTAGTGGTGGGGGGAGGGGGGGTTTACTTACAAACAAATTCTAGGGGTGGGGTTTATAGAAAAATGGCAAAAATACCTTGCATGGCAGGCAAGAAAGTCGCAGAAACTTCTACTCTACATAGAAATTTCCTTTTATAACAGCCTTTTGTAATGAAATTACCATTAACTCATCCATTTGGGGCCTTAGCACAATTTCATCATTTTCACTGCAACCAGCTGCTGAATTCGCTGGGTATGTGTTTCAAACAGGTTTCCAATTTAAATAATCCCCCATGGGGGATTATTTGTGGGGGGAATTATTCGGAAACTTGTCGTAGGGGTGGGGGTTTATTGGTTGGGGGATTAATGGTGGGGGTTTAATGGGGGTAATACGGTACCATAACTGCTAAACAGATTAAAAATAAAACGACAACTGATTGGTTTGTGCACCACATTTATAAAAGCATTGTTTACATAAACACAAAGATTTAAATTGTGTTGAAGCAAATAACAGCAGCAATAAAATGACTTTGTGCTACAGTGTGTTTGTTGAAACCTGTCACATTTTATCGCAGAACACAGAGCATGAGAAACTTTTTAATTAAAAAGAGGATTGACCGTGGATCAGTTTTGGATGGAATCAAAAACCCAATTGGTGGCTATATGCTTTTTGAACCCGGTTCCGTCGTTTCTTCAGGAAAGATTCTGATACAAAGATGTTCTACATAAATACATATGACGATCAAAGACACGTTAATACAAGAAAAGTTATTGAAAAAGGCCTCAACTCGAAACCCTATAAATCACACTGTCTGAAAACCCACTGAAAAATTCTTGCATCAAACAACCGTCGGGGTTGCTGTGAGGATTCAAAATACCACTTTAGATGTTTATTATTATCATGCGGATGCGCGAGCGAGCGCCAGCGAGCGGACAGCGCATCACGCATAATATGAGCCGTTATCCCCTCGCGCGCTTTTTTCAAATTTGCTCGCTGCGTCCAGCGAGCATAGTATAAGCCACAAACTTGGCACTGTGCACACGAAACGAACACCCAAAGTTGTGCTTGGAGCCGCGAAAAAAATTTTATCCGACTACTTTTCATACGCTGTAGACACGAAAAACCTATTCTGAAAACAGTGTTACTTCTTTCCCTTTGTATTTTTTTTCAGCTATGTAATCAACATGTGTTCGCCCTTTAAATTTTTGCCTGCGACACTTTCACAGTCGAACAAAAATGTTCCCTGGGGTAATTCCATCCGGAGATTTTGAAAATCGGGTTAATTTTTTACCCAGACCCTGTTTTTGGGTAAAAAATTGGGCATTTTTAATTGTTTGGAGGGTTTTCACCTGGTTTTAAGTGTTCGCCCTTTCAATTTTTAGCTGGGACACTTTCACAGTTGAACAAAAATGTTTCCTAGGGTAATTTCATCCGTATTTTCTGAAAATTTAGTTTATTTTTTTTGCCCGGGCACTTTTTTGAGTTAAAATTGTGCATTTTTGAAAGTTCGTAGCATTTTGACTGAGTATCAGTTTTCACTCTTACAAATTTTGTCTGAGCTACGAAAAATAATAGGAAAAAGGTCTAGTCCGTAGTAATTCAATGCGCTGATCACGGATTTTGGGTTAGTTTTCTTACGTAAGCAACTCTAGATGCTGAATCGTGACGATTTCCGGCGAATCGGCCGTGGAAATCGGCGAAATCGGTCCAGAAATGAAAAACAAGAAAAGGGTGTTTTCCATGGTAATTCAATGCGCTGATCACGGATTTTGGATTAGTTTTCTTATGTGAGCAACTCTAGATACTGAATCGTGACGATTTCGGGCGAATCGGCCGTGGAAGTTGGCGAAATCGGTCCAGAAACGAAAAACAAGAAAAGGGTGTTTTCCAGGGTAATTCAATGCGCTGATCACAAATTTTGGGTTAGTTTTTTATGCAAGCAACTCTAGATGCTGAATCGTGACGATGTCGGGCGAATCGGCCGTGGAAATCGGCGAAATCGGTCCAGAAACGAAAAACAAGAAAAAAATGTTTTCCAGGGTAATTCAATGCGCTGATCACGGATATTGGGTTAGTTTTCTTACGTGAGCAACTCTAGATGCTGAATCGTGACGATTTCGGGCGAATCGGCCGTGGAAATTGGCGAAATCGGTCCAGAAACGAAAAACAAGAAAAGGGTGTTTTCCATGGTAATTCAATGCGCTGATCACGGATTTTGGATTAGTTTTCTTATGTGAGCAACTCTAGATACTGAATCGTGACGATTTCGGGCGAATCGGTCGTGGAAATTGGCGAAATCGGTCCAGAAATGAAAAAAAAGAAAACGGCGTTTTCCATGATAATTCAATGCACTGATCACGGATTTTGGGTTAGTTTTTTATGTGAGCAACTCTAGATACTGAATCGTGACCATTTCGGGCGAATCGGCCGTAGAAATTGGCGAAATCGGTCCAGAAACGAAAAATAAGAAAAAGGTGTTTTCCAGGGTAATTCAATGCGCTGATCACGGATTTTGTGTTAGTTTTTTCAAGTGAGCAAATCTAGTTACCGAATCGTGACGATTTCGGGCGAATCGGCCGTGGAATTTAGTGAAACCGGTCCAGAAATGAAAAACAAGAAATCGGTGTTTTCCATGGTAATTCATTGCGCCGATCACGGCTTTTGGGTCAGTTTTCTTATGTGAGCAATTCTAGGTACTGAATCGTGACGATTTTGGGCGAATCGGCCGTAAAAATAGCATAGATGAAATTGGCCTAAAAACGAAAAATGAAAAACCTGAGTTGTCCGGGGTTTAGAAGAATGTGTGACCAACGTATTGTGATTTTGGTCCGACCTTTGGGGCTTATGTAAAAGTCAGAATATTATCTAAAAATGCGGGAGACGCATATAAAAGGAGGAATATGGCCTTGTGTAAGCAGTGAAAGACTTGGCTCGACAACGCTTTTCAAGTCTCTGATGTGGTACACACGGATACAAGTACATAAGAGTCATATTTTTGCGCCGTTTATTTTTTATTTCTGTTGCAAGTGGCAACCCTCGTACATTGTAGACAAATGAAACTTTCCCATTTGCTTTTTTCTAGCATTTAGCGACCTCTAAAACCACTAAAATAACGATCAGACTTTAGATCGCTGACACTGGTTTGCACAAAGTGTATCGCAGAGGCATTGGGAACGCAAGGTCTCCTTCTGTGGCAATGACTCACCGGTTTATCCTGTCACAAGAGTTTGGTAAAAAGGGTGAAAATCAACGGAAGACAACGCTTTTTGCACTGGTGCTGCTGTATGCACAGCGGTGCGTACGTCAGCAACAACGATAAAGCTACATGCAGCAATTATTTGCAATCTCTGATGTTTCTGTTTTTTGCACAGAATTTACAGTATAGCCGATTAAACATGGCAGTTTTTTTCAGGGTGCAAGGAGCGCGCGAATTTTGAATGAAAGAAAAAGAAGTTCAGAAACCAAATTGTATGCCAAATTTGACGCGTTTTTTTTAAACTAATGGATTATCCGTATTATTCTGTTCATTCTTTCTCCCTTGCACACATGATTGGAAATTGTGTTGGCATTTTTGAAAAAGACAACTCCTAGTCAGCGACTAATCCCGCCTTGATGGACTGCCTCATTTATTCGGCCATGCTGTACAGAATTTCGCACATGATGTGATTTTAGACTAAACTGAAGAGGACAATTGAAAATATCTAGATAACTTCAAAGTTTTTACGCTTTTCAGCAAGCTTTTAAACAACAAACGCGGCGCAAAAATATGACTCTTATGTACTTGTATCCGTGTGTACCACATCAGAGACTTGAAAAGCGTTGTCGAGCCAAGTCTTTCACTGCTTACACAAGGCCATATTCCTCCTTTTATATGCGTCTCCCGCATTTTTAGATAATGTTGAATTGTTTGCTTTTAAATAAATGTTTACGACGATTTTGAGTAAGAAAGAAGCGCGCTTCGGACAAGAGATAAAATGGGAAAGATAGGTATTTCTATTTCTGCATCTATAAGCCTTCTGATAAATAAAAAAACTCAGAGGTACCATGAAATAAAAATAGGATTTTAATAACGGTGGAACATAAAAGATAGGCAGGAAAATGGTGTGTGGGGAAACCGCCATTCAGAAAAGGGCCGCCAACGCGTGAAGTCAGTTTGCAAATTATAGCCATTTATGAAAAATTGTGAGTCACGAAAACAACAGCAAATTGAATAACTAAATTCAAAAGTTCAAAAGGTGTTGCAAGTTTCTTTGACCTTCCGGTTTCAAAATTCAAGACATTTAATTTGCACTAGTTTTAAATATTCCTCCGTTGTTAATAACTTGTAAGTGTGAACCAAGAAAAGTGTAGACAATTATGGAGCATTTGTTCCCATTCCTGTTGCCAAAGGTCAAATTCGTCGCCGTTGATCGAGTTAAAATAACGGTTGCTTATCTTGTTTTTGCTTCGAAAACAGGCAGTTTATTTGTATTTGACGTTGACTAGTTTGAATTGAACATATGCGACAGTGCACATTACATAACGTACTGCTTTCACCTCCAGATATTCTGCACGAGGCCTTTACCACGAAGAAAATACAACAACGAAGGAAAAAGAGGAATTAGTTCGAATTGGAACTGCACGTTTGGAAGAAATCTTAGCAAATGAATAAATAGATGCAAACATCACAGAGCTTCTTCACTGAATCAAATGGAAAACAGAATATGTTGTTCATAAAAAAGTACGTTATCAGTCCAATTCATCATACATTTTACTTCCACAACAGCCATACGAAGAAAGAGTGACTCCATATGGGTGGCGTGTTTCTAAGCAAAAAACGCCAATTTATTACGATCAAAACTATTTCCAGTGAAAATTCCGCCTAGATCCAAGACAGAAGTTAATTTGGCAAATTTTTATGATGTTTTTTACGTAGTAACTTCCAACTGATTATCTTAAATCACCCCAGTGGAATACAAAGCTTAAACCACCCACATCACAACAGATCTTCAATTCTATATCTAAACGTCACATCCGTAGCTCGTAAAAGGTTGTTGCATCATTTCAGCTGCACTTTTGCGATGTAATAAAAGTTTGATGAAGCTGACATGCTGATTAAGCCAATTATTTAGCCCAAAACGAGATTTTCCAGCAAACCATTTTCAACCAAATCTATTGAGGATACGGTAGTCTGTGGAATGAGTCAACCAAAAAGTCAAGTTTTTGTTGCTTACATCGCCACACCATATCTCACGCAGTAATAGATAGCTTTGTCACAGTTCGGCTGAAATTTTTTATGCAGCAGACGCGCTTGTCGACACGGAAACTGTTTATAACATACATTTTTCATGCAATTTTAAAATGATCTTACTGAACCAACAGACCGCTAGCGACGCGTGACAGAGCATGTCAGGTTGCTGGCCTACTCCGGTGTTGTTTTTCTGAGTCACTCGTATTTTGCTTTGAAGTTCGGCCCCGTGTGTGCAACGTGTTCGAAAACAAAACGACGATTTGCAGCTGACATGAATGGCGACGTGAATTGACGACGATCGCAGATGCTTTCGTTGTCACACAAACACACGCGGCAGTGATCAGGTATACGGCCGATGCATGATCGCGTATCGGTGCATGGGACGGTTGCGACTTGAAATTTGAAAGAAATGAAGAAAACAACCGAACAACAACTGTCATTTGGGTGCGAAAAGAAATGTGAAACAGTTCTGGTGCAAAAATTGCGCAAGCGTGCGCAGTAGCAAACAAGCACACAGATATACAGGGTTATCAAAAAAACGCTGTGACTAATAGCGTTGACGGTTTTAGCTGAACTTTTAACACAAAAATGGCAAACTATGTATATTTCTTTCACGGCTGTCAGTTTCAGCCCAAGCTGTTGCTTCTAGTTCTGAATACCAGCTGTTCACTTTTTGACGTTCAACAGTCTGTATTTTATTTATATCTTCAAGTACTAAATAAACAACAAGGACCTGTTTTTTTCATGACTCCAGGCAAATATAACCGATCGCACTGTCGGAGAGCTTTTCATTTTCCCGCAAAATGTTAAACACCCGTTTTTGTGACATTTCCAATCACGTTATAGCACCATCATCATGGAAAAAAAGCAGACCAACATAAACGACAATAAAGTAGACGCAAATCAACAACACCACGATCGAGAGTCGTCTGCGCAGTGGTTTCAGCAATAGCTGCGTCAATACGGCCGCCACAACAATCAGCAGCAACGCCACGGTGCCGTACTGTTTGCTGAAACTGTCCATTATTGCTGACTGCTTTGCGGAGCTCCATGAAGAAAAGTTTGACCGTTTTGCATCGAGAGCCGTTACGGCGAGTTTGGTTGGCTTGAGATTCGCGATCGTCGCTTTCAGCATTACGATGTCGCATGGGGGCACCTGGAAAGTTTTTTTACTTTTGTACTTTTAACGCAACTTTGTGCTGATTAACTGGTATTCCTTTAATTTTGTGAAGGTTTTGCCTGAGACGCATAGTTTTTCTGGAGGGGGAGTCTGAAGTCTGGAGGAGTCTGAAGGCCGCCCCGCCCCCGCCCCCTCCCAAAAATTTTTTTTCGAATCTTTCTCTATCAGAGAGGTTTTTCGGTTCAGCTATTTTCTCAGCCAAAAAATTTCTCAGTCAGCTATCTATCTGAATTTTTTTGTCCTCGAAGACATAAATCAGGGGTCAATTTTTGACCAAAATTGACTATTTTTGGTCGAAATTTCGCTAATTTTAGGTAAAATACGTTTATATACTTGATTTAGCGAATTTTAAGCATTATTTAGCTGTTTTTATTGCTTTTTAGCGTTTCAGCTATCTCTCTATCCTATTTCAAAATTTTGACCCCCCCCCGAAAGTCAAAGTCCCATTGGCTCACGGGACGCACGCTGCCTGTCATCCATGATACACCCCTACCAGCTAAAGTCGCTGCTTAACGAAGTTACTAATACCAACTAAACCACCGTTTGAAAGCGGAAGGGTAAGCTAAGCTACTTATTCAAGAAAAAAACCGTCATAACCACTGACTGACTGACCGTGTAATGAAATTCCCGGTTCGGAGCATAATGGCCGAGTGGCTTGCCCGTCCACAGGTCCACCAAATCATACCCGTTCCGATGAGACAAGCCCAGCTCCGACAGCACAATCGAGTTCGAAACCTGCAAGCATTTTTTTTTATTTTAGATTTTATGAGAAGACTTCATGTCCGTATAGAACCCTCCGCTAGACTGGTGGCAATTGGCAAGCATGGAGAAGAACTCAGTTAATTCAAAATGCCTGATCCCTTGGCTTGGTATACGGCAGCGTGAATTCTAAAATATTATGGATTTGTTCAAACGTGTTCGGACAAAAATGACGTCATTTGCTTTAAAAAACGCCCGTTTGTCAAAGTACAGGCACTAAAATGTCAGTTTAATGTGACTGATTTGACATTCATCATTTGTTTGCGGGAAGAAACCGGCTAAACGGAAAGTCTGGTTTGCTGTGAACGGCAAGCGCATGTTTGGCGGCACATGACGTCATTTCAGTGGGACACGTCTAAAAAAATAGGTCATAGATGTCTGTGGCGTATTCAGTCGCAGAACCAAAAGAAAGTAACTGAATTATTACTGAACAAAGCTATCACCGGCTCACTGTGGTGCCGATTGAATAAACCGATTGCAAATGAGTATTTGACAAGATTGGTTCGGTCGTGCAA
Organism: Theristus sp. LFF4_11; assembly: GCA_030248135.1. Classification (NCBI taxonomy): domain Eukaryota; kingdom Metazoa; phylum Nematoda; class Chromadorea; order Monhysterida; family Xyalidae; genus Theristus; species Theristus sp. LFF4_11. The sequence continues at coordinate 44,097 of JASANC010005579.1, read as the reverse complement.
TCGTTTACTCGTTGCCAAGCGACCACTGACTTTGATCGTTTCATCTATTGGCGTCATCGGCTTGCGATACACGTGTAAACTGTTGATCTGAAATGGGAATAACAAAATTAGTTATTGACCCGCATTTCCATGTTGACCCAAAACCGACCAAGACTTCACACGGGTTCCAATATATTTCACAATAATCTAATCGGCGAGCGACAAAAAACGCAATTTGCCACCGCCGACCGTCATGATTTTGCGGGCCATTTTTCCGAGCGGGTCCTGATCGACAGCAATCAGTCGTTTGTTGAGCAGAATTTCACGAGTGCCCGGTTGCATGCGCCGCAGATCGTTCGACATCAAAAGTGGCGCACTCCACAGACACCAGATGGCCATCTGCACCCGCGCCTGGCGCAGCGTCACGCCGGGGTTACCAATGACCAGCTGGCATTGCAGAAACAAACTATAGTTCATTCAATGAAACGTGTCGGCTCCAACTAGGGTTGGTAAAAAAACGGTTTTTATACTGCCAGGAAAAAACCGGTCTTTTTCCGTTTTAAAACCGTTTTAAAACCATAAAAAACCGAATGCTTCTCAGCTCCTAAACTTTCCTGAACTTGGCACCTTGAACTCAAAATAGGAAATACATCAAAATTAGTGTTTTTGAGTAGCGTAAAATGCTGTTTTAGCAGTCACCTTGTCTTTCTTCATCGTATTTCACTTGACCCTTGACACAAAAGCTTCTGCAAAATGATGCTTCACCAGTTCAGTCAATACAGTTATCTGCACCGTTTTTTTCAAAAATATAATTTTACATTTTATCAATCAATCGAAGAAGTGTAATTTTTGACCACTAAGTTTGAAAATTTTTAAGGAAAAAAACCGGTTCTTTATTTTTTTAAACGGAAAAGAAACCGGGTTTTTTTCCTATGCCAACCCTAGCTCCAACCGAAATCACGTCATTGTTCCCTCTCTGAAACACGCGCTTGTCATGCACGGTAACTTTCAGTTTCGGCTGATGCTTTCGTTTCACGTGAACACAGCTTGTGACATTCTGGTACAGGGCCGGGAGCACAGGCACGCATATGGGATTGTATTCAGCGAACGCACGTCACTTCATTTCTCACAAACAAGCACGGGCAATTATCCAGTTTTGAGGTTGAAGTACACCAAGACAATCATCGTGTTACAAAAAAACTAAAAAACCACCCGCGACCATATCAGGGTCGTTCCAACGTCCCGGCCCGTGATGCCCCGCAAACCGATGATGATTTCGATCGTAGAAATCAATGATGCTCAAAATGGACGCCCAACGGATTTCGATGTCGTTGTAGTTGCGCCAGAGATTACAGTGAGACTCGATCAGGGTGTAGTTCGGCTGAAAAACGTTCAACTTGAGAGAGTACTTGGCGTGGTGATCAAATTGGTGAAGTTGCTTCAAAATCAACTCCGGAGTCTTCCATTGCCACGGGACAGCATCATTTTCGACCGAACGCGAAGCCTGACAAAAAAGTGGAAACATAAACAGTCGAACTGATCAACATCAACAGCCAACCTGTTCGTGTCCATCGGTCAACAGATAGAACGGCCAACTGCAAGAGTACACAATTTGGCGACCAGTCGCGTTCAGTTCGGCGCCCATTTTTATGTACGCTACAAAGAAGATTGAAAAAAAAACGCTTGCCACCAATTTTAACATGAGAACGTCAACAAAAACTGTAAATTATTGGTGAGTTCCAGATCGCAAGCAGCTCTGTCGTTCGACATCGCCTCTGACCTCCGTTTTTGTGGTGACGAATTGAAAGTGTAGCCAATCAAGGTGGCTACACACAAACGTCAAAACAAACAAAGTACAGTGTCTACCGTACTGCCCACCCTCAGCGCAATCTTGCTTCAAACATTGAGACTCCCGTGATAAAATGTTAGAAAGTGAAAAGAAAATTGTTATTAACCACAGTTATTGTTGCAACTCTTCTTGAGCATCAGGTAACGTCTGCAACAAGATCGCGTCTAGACCGAATTCGGTAAAGGATACCGTGTACTCTGTCCTCGTGTGCGGACAGTTTTGGCACGGCACCAGCAACCGGCGCAAACCTGTTCGCAAAGCTTACCCGGCTGCAAAGTGCTCGGATCATTGAAGCAGCCATCAAACTTCAAATAGTCGACGTTCCAGTCGCGGAACACCCGTGCGTCCGCGTGCATGTGCTGCATCTCGGTGCCTGCGTAGCCCATGCACGTGCGTCTGCCGAAGCACGCGTACAAGCCGTACAGGAGGCCTTTGCCATGAACCTGAGCAGAAAAACGCTTGACTGGCTGCTTTTGAACTGCGCTCACTGATTGGCGCTGCAAGCGGGAGATGCGCGCACACCGACGCTGCTCCCACAGTGTGCGCACCCGACCGAGGCCGCTCGATCGGCCAAATTGCGTCACTACCATTCCCACCTGTTGGGCGATGAACAACCAAGGAGATGCCAGAGAGTCAAATGCTTATGCTAGACTGCACAAGTTGCAGTTCACTCCGTTTCGACTGTTGTAAAATGCCAACGACTTCGTTTCATCAGATACCGACCAAAAAAACACCAAAATGTACCAGAGAAGCAAAATTTCTTTTCAAACTGACAAACGGCATTTTCGCTCACATATTCGCCGAGCGCTTTCATGCCGTGTGCGAATCGCTGCGGGTCAGCCTGTAGTCGTCCGTTTGAGTCGCGTGTTTTCAACGACCAACAGTCATCAACGTTCAGTCGATTATAACCGGCCTCCAAGTAGCCGTCCGTCACAAGATGATCGGCCATCGCCTTGTATAAACGTTCACTGGAAGAATATGCAGACGATATTCGGGTGTGTTGTCGAGTGTTGGGAAGTGCGAACAAAAGTCGATTTAAAAATTTTGCGCATTTTTTCTCCGGGGATCTTTCAATCATCGAGAAGTCGATCTCGACAAAAAATCCACCCGACTTCCGACCTGACGCAATCGTGCGGGTGCGCGACGCAGTCGGTTTCACACATGAACCGAGTCCACGAGAGCCAGCCCATCGGCGGCGTCAGCACAGCGCCGTTGTCAAGACAGTCAACATTGAGCAACAGCAACGACACGCTAACAACGTTCACGGCAAGAACGAATGAGTGCAGCGGTGCAATCACAGATTTGACAGAAATTACTACACCCGGTGTTACACGGATGGCAGCGACACGGATCTCCGCCATGTTTTCACCGGTGTTTTGTCATGATGTTCGATTTTCTTGAATCCAGCCGCAGTTTTGCCGGACTACATTCTGGATTGAGAAACAGCTCTTTTGCTGCATAATTGAAAGCTTGTTCATAGAAAAATGACTTCACCGTTCATCACTGCACCTTTGCTGTAACGGATTAATAATAATGTCCGTCCGGGTACCAGCCGTCAGTTTCACACAACAAATCTCAGACCGCCTGTTGAAATTTCACATTTTTATTCCAAAAAAACGGTTTAAGTAATAAGTTTTCCAACAAATGCAGAAACAAGCAACAATATCAAGCAACACTGAACCACAATATCAGCAACATCCGTTGATTGACCAGAAAACGATCGGATACAAATGGAAAACAAGCCATTCTCAAAAGAAAGTCATTTCGTTCATAAAAAAGTGCACATTGTATCATAACTAGAGATGTCAAGAAAAAAAAAATTTCTATTTTTTTTCTTAAAAAAAAATTTTTTTTTTTTAATTTTTTTTTTAAATGAAAGTTGTTCAGAATTTTTCAGGGAGTCCGAATATCACCATCTGAGGAGCCACCGACTTACCATATGACCCCCACTCATATGGGAGGAGGGTGAAAATTTCAGACTTGGTTTCGGCGACCCCATTTTCCCACCGACGACATCACGTCTCGTGTTTTGCCTCTCAATTCACCTCAAATAACATGGAAACAAGTTCCACAACAAACCGGTGTGATCACGCTGACGACACGAGGCGAAACAGCAACGAGCAACCAACGAAGTTACGCTTGCAGTGGCAGACAGTGCAATTTCCACCTTTCGAGATCCTGAAAAACGATGCGTAAATGTGAGTTCTCTGCTTCTATCTCACCTTAGCGGCATCGGAATTTGTTGAACTAGCCTTTGCGACGCTCAAGTACTTCAATGCGCGAGTCGATCATCACTCACCAAGGCTGAAAACAGTCGATAAATCAATCCAGAATACCTCCTGCAGCGTTGAAGACTAAGTGACAAGGTAAAGTCAAAGAAAATTTTTGTTGAACTTTCGAAAAATTATGCCAAAAACGGCATTTTCAGGGCACATTAAAAAAAAATTTCAAAAATTTTTAATAAAAAAAATAAAAAAAATGCTCATTTTTTTTTACTTTTTTTTTTAAAAATTAAAAAAATTTTTTTTTTACCCTTACATCTCTAATCATAACACGGTGGTGTTGCAAATCGACAAGCAAACACACTGGCATACAAACCACTGGCACACACGCTCATGTGAAGCATGCGCGCTTGTGTCCGTGCAACAACATCACGTTCTCAAAGCCACTTACATTTTGTTTCAAATGTTTAAAATCATCCCATTTAAAGGAATCGTCGCACATCATCTGATTCCAGTCGACGTCTGTCGTATAGTTTGATCGAAAATCGACAAATATTTGGCGTCACTCAGCATTTCCACTCTGCCTCTGATGATGTTCGGGCCAAAGGTTCGTGCGATGGAGATGAGTGCTTCCTCGGCGGCCACTCTGGTCAGTTCGCATTCGCAAGTGAGCGCATAGAACAATGGCTCCAACACGGACTGCAGGTGACGCTGCACGTAAACAAGTGGGAACAATTCCCGGACGCTCCACTGACACTGACAATGACTGTTCGCTGTGAAAACTGACCAACTGGCAGCCGGAATTGCAAAAAGCGACTTTTTAAAAACGACTTTTTTAGCGATACTTCGGCTGATAGTGACCTTCATGAAAATGATGCTGACAACCTTGAACCGTTGCTTCCCATAGCCGCTGACGACCGTTGGCAGACATCTGCAAAACGTCGCCATCAGATTCACATGGTGCACGTAGTCACGTTTGCGAACAGCCGCCACCGCAAATGAAATTGCATCGAGCGACTCCAGTCTGCATTTGAAAAGTGCGACCAAAATCTCAAATTCAAAAACTCGAAATCGGGCTCCGGTGAGAGGTGGTGGTGTTTGGCTGAGGCTCAGTGCCCCCAGGACAGAGCGGGGCGTGGTGTTCACTGTCTGCTCTCGTCGTGGGCTGCTGCTAGTTTTCATTGCTCAATCTGAAACTGAAGCGGTACACCGTGCACTTGGTCGTGGCACCGGCACGGGCATCTGGCAATGTCCACACACAACGGTCGCACACATTATTACGCACGCACACCAACGTGGCCACGCGCAAATGCACGAAGCAAGCGACGCAGAGGCCTACAGTGTACCAGCATCTGAGCAAGCCTTCGTTCTGGAGGGGCGCTCGAACAAATACAACTGATGGTGCAGCCTGGCGGACGCGAAATCGGCGCGACACTTTTCCACGAATGAACAACAACACAACAAAGGAAACAGCGCACTTTTCAGCGGCCTGTTGCGGCACCGTCGCGCACAACCGCGCCAGCAGCAACATCGCGCCGTCCGTCACCTCCCACGGTTGTGGGGCGCGCCGAAATTGACCGCCAGAGCAGCCGCCACCTGACGCCACTCTGTCGTCAGTTTTGTCGCCAAGTGACGAGCGACGGCCCATTTTTGGCGCTAAACTGCCGCACGAGTACATCGGTTGATCTGCGAGCGTGCACGGATAAACGACAGTTGTTTGGTGATGATGATGACGTTGCTGTTGTTGTGACATGGAACACCAGTTTTTGTTGAGACGATATTTGTGCTGATACAGTTTCTTTGCATAAGTTTGTATTTTTCGCTCAACGGTTTGTGCGCACCGCAAAACTGCCAACAAGGCGCTTTCAAATTGTCAAAGATTCCGAGAACGAAACGCACCAGTGTGCACGTGCGGATCATTATCGCGGAGTCGTTTCACCACTCCGTAGTTGCCCGGGCGACTGTCGAGATCAGCGAATCGTTGCGAGTCGGACGACTGTGCTTCCACGCGGCGCAGTCCGTGCTCGACCAAACGCAACACTGGCGGCCACCAATCAGACGAGGCCGCCACCAAATGCGCCAAACTCTCGGCGGCACCCTCGCGGACGCTCGCAATGCAGTCTTCCAGTTGAGCCTGCACGCGAATTCGCGTCGAATCGCTTTTTATGAATGACCGGTTGTTGAATTGAAGTCGAAGATAAGCAACCGACTGTGTGCTCCCCTGTCTGACCAGACCACCACAGACGAAATGATGTGAGCGGGTGTGCTGAATGTGAAGTGTGCCGTACGCACAGTTGCACGCAGCAACGTTCATCACCTAGCGGCCGATTCACCACACTCGTCCTACGACATACGGTCGGGCCGGATAATATGGTGGTCGATGTGCTCAACCAAAATAGTTGCGTGAAATCGACCGGAAAAACAACACACAGAATGACTTGGAAACATTCACTGTACGCTCTTTGTATCAAGCAGAAATGCCCGGTATACACAACAATCAAGGTCTACAGCACTGGTACCGAATGGCAGCCACGTAAGTTCGAATGCTACTCGAGGTTTCATAATGTATTCCCAACAATGCCCGCGTCACTTTTCAAAAAAACAAAACAAAAATGAACATCGAGACGCCGGCGGTAAACTTCACCTGAAACTTTGGCATCAACTGGTGGCGCGTGTGCGCGGCCGCGTCCGGCAGCAGCGCCAGCAGACGCCCGCACGCCAGACAGGTGGCGTCTCGCACCGGCCAGCTGTCGTCATCGAAGCACGCCACCAACGTCTCGACCAGCCGATCAACGAACGGCGCCAATTCGGCGTGCTCAATCTTGGCGGCCAACTCGGCGATCGAGTGACACGCGGCCTCGCGCACCTGCGGCACAGTCGGAAATGCTCACAAGACACACCGCTGCGCGCTTATTCGTTGTTCACAATCGACGCTCTTTTTTCTGCACACCATAAAGTTCCGTTGTTCTCGTGCGCACACGCACCCACACGCGCGCATCTAATGGCGCATATGTGCGCCATTACGTGTATGCAGGGTGTTTCCTCCCACCCCCATTTCACGGGCTGAAACCGTGACCAAAGGGGGATTTTCGGGTACGCTGAGTTCAAAAATCTAATTTACAAGTTTGCCCAACGCTTCTACTGTGCCCTAAACGCGTATGCCATGGGGATGAGGAGGCAAAATTCCTTGATAATCAATTTTAAATGAAAAAAACGCGCCACAACGAACCTGAAATCTTGTTACAAATACAAATCGAAATCGCTGAGTCCGAATATGACGTTTATTTTTGCTCCGCACCCTAAAAACGGCCTCTATAGGGACGGAAAGGAAAAAAAATTAAAAATCGGAAACTAGCCAAAAAAATGAAAACTAAGCCATAAACACAAATCGAGGTCGCTGAGTCCGAATATGACGTTTATTTTGACATACGAATTACTTCGCACCCTAAAAAAGGCTTTTATAGGGACGAAAAAGAAAAAAAATCAAAAATCCCAAACTAGTAAAAAAAATTTGAAAACTAAGCCACAAACACAAATCGAGGTCACTGAGTCTGAATATAACGTTTATTTTGACATACGATATTCTCCGCTCCCTAAAAATGGCCTCTATAAGGATGAAAAGGGGAAAAAATTAAAAAAAATGGAAACTAGTCAAAAATTTTTGAAAACTAAGCCATAAACACGAATCGAGGTCGCTGAGTCCGAATATGACGTTTATTTTGACATACGAATTACTCCGCACCCTAAAAATGACCTCTATAGGGACGAAAAGGAAAAAAATTGAAAAAATCGGAAACTATTCAAAAAAATCTGAAAACTAAGCCATAAACACAAATCGAGGTCGCTGAGTCCGAATAGATTTTTTTCCTTTTCGTCCCTATAGAGGTTGTTTTTAGGGTGCGGAGTAATTTGTATGTCAAAATAAACGTCATATTCGGACTCAGCGACCTCGATTTGTGTTTATGGCTTAGTTTTCAGAATTTTTTGGCTAGTTTCCGATTTTTTCATTTTTTCCCTTTTCGCCCCTATAGAGGCCGTTTTCAGGGTGCGGAGTAATTTGTATGTCAAAATAAACGTCATATTCGGACTCAGCGACTTTGATTTGTGTTTATGGCTTAGTTTTCAGTTTTTTGGCTAGTTTCCGATTTTTTCAATTTTTACCCTTTCCATCCCTATAGAAGCCGTTTTTAGGGCGCGGAGTAATTCGTATAAAAAAATAAACGTTTATTAGGACTGAGCGACCTCGATTTGCATTTGTAACAAGATTTCAGGTTCCTTGTGGCGCGTTTTTTTCATTTAAAATTGATTATCAAGGAATTTTACCTCCTCATCCCCATGGCATACGCGTTTAGGGCACAGTAGAAGCGTCGAGCAAACTTGTAAATAAGATTTTTGAACTCAGCGTACCCGAAAACCCCTCTTTGGTCCCGGTTTCAGCCCCTGAAATCGCAATAAAAAATTTTGGGGTGGGAGGAAACATCCTGCGTGTATGTGCCTGTCACTGTTGTAACACCACAGCCGAGTGCACTGTCTTCAGACTGGCACTTGCATCAATGTTTGAATTGCTATTGTGAGAACACACATGCCTGAATGATTGTGAATACTTTTTTTCTTGCGTACGTTTATTTCATCCCGGCACACACACTGCCGTCTCACCGAAGACTATCGAAACAATCCTGATTATCGACCTACTGCATGATTTTCGGCGGTCGTTTGCGACATGTAAAATGAGCACACTTGCGGCAGATAAGCGACGACCAACGAAACGCCCGCATGACCAGACACGACCGTCAGCAGACGCCAGGTTTCCTGAACGAACTTCGTCGTTGTGTTTCATCTCGTCTTGTTAGTCTGCTGTTTCTTGCGACCACGAGCAATTTTAGACAGGACACACCGCACACGGACAGTGTTCCACACACTACGATACAACGCATGTGGTGTTGTGTGTCTGTGTGACTGTCGACCGTGTAACAACAGTTTTGAGCGCAGTGAACAACACGTGCCCCCCCCCCCCCAAAAACACAAGACAAAAAACCATCAAATTCAGAAAACAAGAGAAAACCGATGCCCACGTGCGAGTACAGGCGAACGCCCTCGGCCAAGTAATATCGATTGAGGCACATCGCGGGCAACACCGACGGCAGATAGACGGCTCGATGTCGGTCGCAGTGGTACGTCTGCAGCAAACTGCGCACGGCCACCGAGGCTGCGAGACGCACCTGACTCCAGTTGTCCGACAGCCCACGAGCGAGCGTGCAAGCAATGTCCGCCAACCAGCCGAGCAACGGATTCGCAACCTGTACTGGCATAAACCACCGTAACTGTGGTCAGTTTTATAAAAGTGAGTTAGTCTCTCTGAAAAGTGAGGAGTTTTTCTCCAGGGTGTTCCAAAAATTTCACCACAACGAATTCTGGTTGAATAATTGAACAAAAAGTCTTTTTTTTTTACCGAGGCTTCACATAGGATTGATATTTTTATCAAATTCAGCACCGAATTATTTTATTCTGCCGGTTCACCGCCATAAATTTTTCTGTAAAATTGTCAAAATGTCCAACTTTCGGAACACCCTGGAGTAAAACTCCTCACTTTTCAGACACCACTCACTTTCATAAAACTGACTACTGGAGATGCTCGAGCAAAAACACACAGCAGTGCCGGCTGCCGCCGAACACCGTTGCGCGGTGGTGGTGGTGAACCGAAGGAACAGCAAGCAACAACTTGAAGCAAAGCTTTGCAGAACACTGACGAAAACACACAAACAAACGCATCAACGGACGTGATCGTGATCGGCGGCGCTCGGCAGCGGCACAGCGACGAGCGCGTGCAGCACGCAGAACGCAGACTCTCGCACGAAACGATTCGTGTGCAGTGTGGCCGTGTCGACCAGCTCGAACATTTCACGCGTCAGTCGCGGCAAAATCGCCCAACCGCAGCCGTTCGTCATTTCCTGTTGGGAAGTTCCAGCAAGCTTGCGCAAGTGTAAACAACTTGTCGGTCAATTGGATTCGCGACCAATTTTGTCTCGTTGCAAACCTGCAAGCACTTTGCGCTCGTCTCCAAGTACCGCCAGCCGGCCGTGTCGTGCAGCAGTTTGGCCGTCTCCGGATCGTTGCTGTGCGATCGGACCAATTTCGCAACAACCGCATCTTGGCGTCCGTGGTGGCCGACGCTGGCCGCGGTGCTTTGATCGTCGTTGGAACTCTGCAATCAAGTTTTTTTACATTCGTTTTGGTTTATTTTGCTCAGTTTTGACACATCACACACCGGCACATTTATCGCAGTCGCAGAACGCAGAATAATATTGGGTGATTGATATCGCAAAAAATTACATGTATTAATAGCAAAAGTAAAAAACAAAGTTTGTGAACTCTGAACTGGATTTGTGAAATATCAGACATACTTTCTTTGCACATTCAAACACCAATTTCGACTGTACTTGTGATTTTTAATTGGAGAAGCTAACTTTTGGGTGCTGGAAAAAAATGGAAAATAAAACGGCTTTTTAACCTTAGAGATGCACTAGATACAGCTGATTTCAATATTTTTGTTGCGAGTAGGGATGGAGCCGGTTCCGGTCCGGATTCCGGTTTCCGGATTCCGGCGCCTAAAATTGGATCCGGATCCGGTCCGGATTCCGGCGCAATTTTGCCAGATCCGGCCGGATCCGGCCGGAATGGCCGAGACCCGCGAATTAACCAGTTGATTCCTCCGTTTCAGAGCTGTTCAATGGTTTGACAAATTTGTTTCGGTGCTTTGTTGGTTTTGTTGTTGTGCATTTGACATGTGATCAGTGAGCGTTTCTTTAGTTTAGTGTTCTGTTCAATGGTAAATGGTTCACTGTTTGAGTTTGTGTGGTAAACTTATGTGCAGCATCGTCCACTTTAAAAAACGTGGCTGCCAGCTTTTGGCCAACGTTGTTGATGAACAATAGCAGGTTTTTTTTGAAATCAGCCATCTTCGTTGGTCATATTAAGTTAGCTGTCAAACAGTTGCTTTTATGTGAGCCCCAGAACACCAGCGATTTTAACGACGTGTGGTAACGTGGGTGTGCGGAGGTGCCGTGATCCCCTAAAACCCGATAACCCCCCCCCCCCCCAACGACAAATCCACGAGACGACGAATCCATTTCAATGGTGTTGCCCGCCGTTTGCGCACTGAAGCAGCGCATCGAACAAGTCGATGCGAGTGGCATTGGTACGACGAAAAAAACGCTGCTGACCAGCATCGACACACGCTTCCGTGCGCTTTTCCACAACGAATCCAACATCATGGCCACGCACGTTGATCCGCGATTCAAGAATACTGCAGTCGTCTTCGAAAATGAAGGCGCGATTCGTTGTGAACTACTTCACAAAGAAAATCTTGAAACGACAGGAGACGCCCACAAACTGCGACGATACATCCGAGATCGCGAACAACGACGATGACGAAAGTGAACGCGAGCCCGAACCAAAAAAAGAAATCGACTGGCCTCTACGGAGGCATCGAGTTTCACGCTGCGCGACCGCGCAACCCGTCAGGCGAATCCAGTCTTGAAGACGAACTGCGCGGCGAAATGAATATGTACGAGTCGGATGATTTTATCGACGAACCGGACAAAAGTGATCTAATGCTAGACTTTTGGCATTAGACACTGAACTCGTCTAAATACCCCAAACTATCAACAATCGCGCGCAGATACCTGGCACCGCTACCAACAAGCGTGGCAAGCGAACGAATGTTCTCTGAAGCCAGGCAGGTGTTTGTGTACAGCCGATCTCGTCTGTCAACTCAGAACGCCGAAAAGGTCATGTTTCTGAATGGAGTGTTGCCAGCATTTGATTATCCCTATGCGATGTGAATTTTCTCAGTTGTTGTTGTTGTAATTTTTGGTTGGTTCACGTGCTGTGTCTTGCTGACTTTGTTTCTGTGTCTGTGCTGTTTTATGCTGAAAATGTGATGAAGAAGCGACGAAATGTGCGTAGATGTTTTTTAGACATAAAAAGGCCATTCCGGTCCGGATTCCGACAATTTTTGCCGGATCCGGCCCGGCCGGAATGGGCTTTTGCCGGATCCGGCCAGATTCCGGCAAATTTGCCGGATCCATCCCTAGTTGCGAGCACTCAAAATAGAAAACTACCGCAAGACTTGCCCCCCCCCCCAGACGAGAGCACAACGAACAACGTACGTACAACAAACCTGACTGCCATTTTCATTGACGTCCATGTCATCACGATGCAAGTCTTGTTGGATCATTTTCAGCACTGTTTCCGAGCATTCGTCAAAGACCTAACGAAAAGTTTCGAAGAAACTTTGACGAAACATTTTCACATTTTTTCCTGCACGCACAGGGCGACAGAGAAGATCATGAAATTTGAACAGAGCCCAGCTTTGCTGTTTTCGAACGAGTTGTTGAACAACAGAACGAAAGCAAACCAAACAGAACACCTGACCTGAACGCCACGGACGGCACAAAGCGTCCCGAGCAATTCGCCGGCCGCCAGCCGAACGCGACATTCGTCGTCGCACAAAAGCGTCAAACTGCGCTCTTGCAAACGTGCGAGAAATTCTGCGTCGCTGAGCGCATCCTGAATAAACGAAAAAAAAACGTTTGTTTGAATGAAAATCTGCAGCACAATCTCTTTTATCTTCAATTCATTCACTAAAAGACACGCACACTTGCGAAAAAGAAAAGAATCCCCAAGGTTTTGAAGATTGGATCATTGGATATATTGGACAACACAAAACCTGGCAGCGTTTTCCGAGCAGCAACACCTTGGCGCCAGAAAGATAGCCGTGTTTTCGCTCCCAGACTGACGAATCGTCCAACGCGGACAAACAAACACTTCGAAACATTTTATAATCGAACTGATCGTCTTGTTCTTTCGACGATCCAACAACGCAGCGCAGTCGCTCAATCGCTGCGTCGCGTTTTAGTTTCTGATGATCGCCCAACCCGACCAAAACCTCTTCCATTTTCTTCAGTTGTCAAGTTCCATTTTTATTTTCTTGAAATTCCCAACCCAACAACACAACCCAACAACACCGCAAAGCTTCCCATGATATGCACCTGCCGGCCGGTTGCCCTTTTTTCTAAAAATCGACAAGCTCGTTGTCGGACATTGCTAAAACGGGTTTCCCTACATACCTAACCCGAAGCGTGGATTAACTCGATTTAAACTTTTTTTTCAGTTTAACGAAGGAAGAGAACGTGTACTTGGGAAAGAAAAAAAAGAAAGTGTGTGAATAAACACAGTTTATTTTGAAGAGGACGAGAAGAAAAGAACGTGAAGACAATGAAATTTTTTTTTGAAAACTGGGGAAAACCAAAATGTGGTTTTGTTGGAGTTGCGAGTTCGTTTCGTAATATACATTTTTGAATAGAATAAGTTTGTTTTTGTCATTTGTTTCCTTCGATTCAATTTATTTCAATTCAATTCATTGATAGTGAGTTTGTTGATGGATCGAGTTCCGATGCAGCCAAGGTGACATTTCGCCTCAAAATGTGAATTCCCCCGAGCTGCACCACCACCACCGTCTGCAAGCGCTACGTTGTCTGGCGCAACGCTTCATTATGATATGCACCTGCCCCGCATCATCATTGCTCATTGCTCATGATGATCCACTAGCTGATCGTTGTCTGGTGGTACTCTGGTTGCTGTTTCGTGTCGTGTCGTGGCGTCGTCATCATAATTGATCGAATTTCAAGCTGGTAAGTTTTCTTTCTCTTGAACTGGAGATAATTTGTTGCGTTTTGAAACTCAAAACGCGAGAAGAGGCATGGTAACGGTTGGGAAAAGGGGTGAGGTGAGGGAAAATGAGGTCCACCAAAACAAAATTTGGTAAGTTCGCCATGCGGAAGTGGGAGTGGGGGAGTCATTCGGGAGGCGCTTGCACGTCAAATGTGGCTCTTGGACAGTACCGTGGGCCCAAAACAATTTTTGAAGGGGGGTATGGTGCCGTGGGCAGTACCGTGGGCCCAAAAAAAATTTCGAGGGGGGGGGTATGGTACCGTGGGGGGGGGGGGGGTGCCGACCAAAAAGTGAGGGGGGGGGTCCAACGTATGGTAACGTGGGACCCCCCCCCCCGGGGGGTCCCCCCAGATGGGGGGGGGGGTGCATTTTTTCAAAATTTTCTGTGGGGGGTCCACCCCCCCCCCACCCGGGCAAGTTATCATATATTCAGCTTATATTATGGACTTTATAGACAAAAAATCATGATTTTCGAAAAAAATTTTAGGGTGTGCAGAAAATTTTGGGGGGGGGGGTGTCCGCCAGACAAAATTTCATGGGGGGGGTGGGGGGGGGTGTCGGCCAAATTTTCGAGGGGGGGGGGGGGGGTACGATGGGGGGGGGTGCCCGGTTTTAGGGGGGTGGCACGGTGCCCCCCCCCCAACCCCCCACCCCCCCACCCGACGGTCTCGGGTGCTCTGGGGGGGTGTACCCCCCCACCCCCCCCGCCCACGGTACTGGCCGTGGGGGGGAGGGTAGGTTAGGGAAAAAAAAAATCCGGATTTTTTTTTAAATTAAAAAAAAAATTAAAAAAAAAAATTTTTTTTACAAGTTAGGTTTGTTCGAAGCGTCTCGTCGAGCTGAGTTCATCTAGACTATTTTCAGAACGATCCGGAAAACTATAAGAGCGAAAATCGTGTTTTATTGAAATTATGTCCATTTCATAGAGGGAAAGTTGCATTTTCAACAGTAAAACAGGACAATTTTCGACGTGTACTTGAATATTGAACCGTTCTTAGTTGTTCCTCTTTAGAAAATTACCAAAATTTGACTGTGTTCAAAAATTCCTGTTTGCTGTAGCTAAGTCGGCAACCCCTGTCGACCCGGTCGCCCCCCCCCAAGACACTTACTTTCAGGTTCAACCAGCTATGCTATCTGCCACATGGCGAGAGCCCACTCTTCAAATCATCGTATCGAAAACACGTACCATGATTTCGCGATCACGTTGCGGGCAACTGACAGACGCAAGTTTAACACGTTAGTTTAGCTCAGCACGCAAGTTTTAACATGTGGCCATGTTATCGGGTATCTGAAAAACGGTCGTGTGATGTGGTATTAACCAACATCCCCGCTCCAATTGTTTAACAATATATCGCACAACTCCATTGTAGACCTATAACGTACGCCAATCAACAAGATATCATGTTCATCTCATGGCCTACCGACTGAAAAAACATGTTCTAAGTTGCAAGAAAACGATTTCTGAAACGATATTTCAATTCAGTTAAGTCATTTCAACGCTAAAAATTGACTCTAGAAGTCATCCAAATCGAAAAACATGGAGTACGTCGGTCAAAATGACCAAATAATGACATGTACCTAAGCACACAAAGAAGTTGGGAAGAAAATTTGGTTTGAACTTTCAAAAAATTATGCCATAAATCGAATTTTCAGAGCAAAGTAGAAGAAAAATTTTTCAAATTTTTTTTAAGTTTGAAAAAAAATCCAATTTTTTTTTTAACGAAAAAAAATAAAAAAAAAAATTTTTTTCAAAGCCCCTAACCCTAGGGGGGGTGCCGACCAAAAAGTGAGGGGGGGTCCAACCTATGGTAACGTGGGACCCCCCATGGGGGTCCCATGGGGGGGTGCATTTTTTCAAAATTTTCTGTGGGGGAATTTTTCGCTTAAATTTTGAAGGAGAAACGCTAAATTTTGCTGAAAAATCGTTGAAATTACAATGAAGATGGTCAAGTTATCACATATTCAGCTTATATTATGGACTTTATAGACAAAAAATCATGATTTTCGAAAAAAATTTTAGGGTGTACGGAAAATTTTGAGGGGGGGTCTCCGGGCTCCGCCAGACAAAATTTCATGGGGGGCATAGTTGTTCTAGGGGGGGCCTGGGGGGGGGGCGGCCCCCCCCAAAAAATTTTTGAATCTATCTCTATCAGACAGGTTTTTTCGGCTCAGCTATTATCTATCTAAAAAAATTTCTCAGCCAGCTATCTATCTGAAAATTTTTGTCTTCGAAGACATAAAATGAGTCAATTTTTGACCAAAATTGACCATTTTTGCTCGTAATTCTTGAAAATTTCGCTAATTTTAGGTAAAATACGCGTTTATACGTGATTTTTAGTGTATTTTTAGCATTATTTTGCTGTTTTTATAGCTTTTTAGCGTTTTAGCTATCTATCTATCAAATTTCAAAATTTTGACCGGCCCCCCCCAAAGTCACATGCCCCCCCCGCGGCCCCCCCCAAAATTTTCCAGCTATCTATCTATCTGGAAAATTTGCTCCGGCTATCTATATCGGCCCCCCCAACCCCTCGGCTCTGGAACAACTATGATGGGGGGTGTGGGGGGGGGGGTGTCGGCCAAATTTTCGAGGGGGGGGGTCCGATGGGGGGGGGTGCCCGGTTTTAGGGGAGGGGGTGGCACGGTGCCCCCCCCACCCCCCCCACCCGACGGTCTCTGGTGCTCTGGGGGGGGTGTACCTAGAGATGTCAAGAAAAAAAAAATTTTCTATTTTTTTTCTTTTTAAAAAAAAAAAAATTTTTTTTTAAAATTTTTTTTTTTTTAAATGAAAGTTGTTCAGAATTTTTCAGGGAGTCCGAATATCACCATCTGAAGAGCCACCGACTTACCATATGACCCCCACTCATATGGGAGGAGGGTGAAAATTTCAGACTTGGTTTCGGCGACCCCATTTTCCCACCGACGACATCACGTCTCGTGTTTTGCCTCTCAATTCACCTCAAATAACATGGAAACAAGTTCCACAACAAACCGGTGTGATCACGCTGACGACACGAGGCGAAACAGCAACGAGCAACCAACGAAGTTACGCTTGCAGTGGCAGACAGTGCAATTTCCACCTTTCGAGATCCTGAAAAACGATGCGTAAATGTGAGTTCTCTGCTTCTATCTCACCTTAGCGACATCGGAATTTGTTGAACTAGCCTTTGCGACGCTCAAGTACTTCTATGCGCGAGTCGATCATCACTCACCAAGGCTGAAAACAGTCGGTAAATCAATCCAGAATACCACCTGCAGCGTTGAAGACTAAGTGACAAGGTAAAGTCAAAGAAAATTTTTGTTGAACTTTCGAAAAATTATGCCAAAAACGGCATTTTCAGGGCACATTAAAGAAAAAATTTCAAAAATTTTTAATAAAAAAAATAAAAAAAAATGCTCATTTTTTTTTTACTTTTTTTTTTTAAAAAAAAATTTAAAAAAAAAATTTTTTTTTTGACCCTTACATCTCTAGGTGTACCCCCCCCACCCCCCCTCGCCCACGGTACTGCTCTTGGATTTCCTGATTGATTTGGCACAGCTTTGATTTTCAAAATTTAAAAAAATGACGTTTTTTGTTTTTTTAACAACCCCAGTTCATCGTCTGCGGTCTGTGTGAACTCGAGTTACGGCCAGGATTCGATCAACCGCTTTTCGGGGTTTTGTTGTATCAGTTGACGATCAATTTGTTGCGCTGCTGCAGCAAACTAAATCATGTGGTACTATTCCGGCCCGCGAAATTCCGGCCCGTAGAATTCCGGCCCGCTCATTCCGTCCCGAAGAATTCCGGCCCGAAGATTTCCGGCCCGGAGAATTCCGGCCCTGAGAATTTTCGCCAGCAAGAACAATATTACCCACGCGAAGTGATTTTTGGTAAATAAATTCTTGAGTGATTTTTTATTTTTGTCTAGAACTTGCTTGCAGTGACTTGTAGGTTCCTAATCCTAAGCCAAGCCTTTTTGATAAGGTAAAAGGGTCACAAATCTTGTTCATGATAAAAAAAAATTAAAATTTTATTTGTAGTTTCTTTTTTCCAAAAGGTTTCACTTTCCAAAAAAGCAAACAGGACGAACGTCATTGAAAATACACTGTAACATGTGAACATCAATTTTTTTTTATTATTTCATTACCAAAATCACATCGTGTGGTTTAATATTGTTCGTGCTGGCGAAAATTCCCCGGGCCGGAATTTTCCGGGCCGGAATTCTTCGGGCCGGAATTCTTCGGGTCGGAATTCTTCAGGCCGGAATTAGCGGGCCGGAATTGTACCCCCCGTACAAAATTGGACATTATCGTTTCTTTTGTTTTCGGTTGAAACTTCAATGTTTCGAAATTATCGTTTCTTTTGGTTCTGCGACTCAGTACGTTTTTGCAAACATCGAATAGAAGCTTGTTTCATGCTTCATGTGACTATTCAAACTTGCCTTGGTCAAACTAGCATTTGCAACAGAAAAAGTCGGCCTGTTTGTCTGTATCGTTCGTGTTCAAACTGCAATAAACGACTTTTACTCAGCATCGATTACGGCGACTTGGAAATCGTCTGCCGTGCGCTCCTGCTCGTTGACTGCCTGCAAACGCGAATCGTTGATGTGCTCATGCAATATTTGATGAGCCATGCCACGGACGGCACCGATTGCCAACGGTCAGTGTTCGGCGGCGATTTTTTGTTGAAATATTGATTCAATTAGGGTTGGTAAAAAACCGGTTTTTTATATTGCCAAAAAACCGGTTTCTTTTTCTTTTTAAAACCGAAAAAACCAAATGTTTCTTATTTCCTAAACTTTCCAAAACTTGGCAACTTGAACTCAAAATAGGAAATACATCAAAACTAGTGTTTTTAGCAGCGTAAAACGCTATTTTCGGGGATACAACGTACCCAATTTGCTATTTTTTTGCCACCCAATTTCAAATCAAATCAATTTCGCTTTTATTGGTTTCCAGGCAGCACGTTCAATAAACTGAAAACAACGACTGGGCTGGGCAGTGACCGTGTAGGTGTGGGAGCGGGGGGGGACGATTGCAAGGAGACCGGATAGCTGTCCCCGATTTGCAGAACTGCAAACTAAAATCGGTAGCGGATGGCGTTTGAAAAATAACCTTTCATCAGTTACCGTTTCAAATCCACAACGTCGTCAGTCATTCTGCATCTGCACTTAGTTTAGCAGTCACTTTGTCTTCATCGTATTTCACTTGACCCTTGCCACAAAAGCTTCTGCACAATGATGCTTCACCAGTTCAGTTCGACACAGTTCACTGCACCGTTTTTTTCAAAAATATAATTTTACATTTTATCAATCAAACGAAGAATTGCGATTTTTGAACACGACGTTTAAAAATTTTTAAGGTAAAAAACCGGTTGTTTATTTTTTCAAGAAAAAACTAAAAAACGGGTTTAAAACGGAAAAGAAACCGGTTTTTTTCTGTGCCAACCCTAGATTCAATCATGTTTGCTTGAAGTTTTCATTTCAACGCGTTTCTGTTGTCACGCTTGCGACAAATGAATCAAATGCAAACACGACAAGTCAATACTGCCGATTTTTCTGTGTGTCCAAAAACATAAATCGCATGGCGTCCTTGACGGTAGACGAAATTTGCACTTCAATGGCAACCTGGGCAAAAATTGGCATGAATACAGGTGCTGTGTCACGATTGTGCTGATCATGCAACAGTTGCGCTGTCTTAGCATCGTCGTCGACAGCGCGCACATGTTCAACTTCGTGAAGTGACTGCTCCAGCACGAGATCGTTAGTCCGTATCGCCGAGTTCCTGCTACGTAAAGCAGTTCGTTTCAATAAATGGTTTGGTTTTCTGTTTTGCTCACTGGGTGGGTTTGATTTGCGATGGGTATGACCCGCTCAGTTCAGTAAAGTTTCGTTTCTACCAGCAGTTTTGCACAGAAAATAATGCAGAGTTGTCGACACACGTATGCCTTCCTTTGCATTCCCGATTGAAACTGAATCGATTGATACTGAAAGAAAATTTCAGAAGTACACACCGCCCATGGCTAGGCTAAACGCTAAAAATGCCGCTTTATTTAGATTTACTGCAAATTTCATCTGAACTGCGTGCCGTTCAAGTCGGTCGGTGCTGCCGTCCAGAACACGCGAGGAAAAAACACAAAACGATCAGGAAAATCCGGACATAAAACCAGAGGACGACGACATTTTTTGGGATGATATACAAAAAATTGATAGTCTAGCGCTATTTTACATTTTATTTTTTTTCACCGCATTGCATAACAGCCTTTGTTAAATGAGGATGTATAAGTAAGATAAAATTGACGAAGGAAAAAGGTGTAAATCAAAGTCTGAAACAGTTGACAGAAGGTATTGACAAAACTATAGATAGACAGTTTGAAATCATAGTGCAGTTATTCCTCCACTAAAAGTCGTTAAACCAGGAAGTGTAAAATCAGTTAAAAAACATTGCAAATGTGACATTTGCACGCGGAAAGCATGCAAGCAGATCACACTGCAGTCAATCAAATCAACTGACTTTTGAATCGGATTAAAGTGACAAAGATTACCGTTCTGATGCGGACTTGCCGAAAAAGAAGTTACAATCATATTTTCAAAGTTTGCCATGAACCCTGTTTAGAAAAGACAATTTCGGTGGTTTCTACAATTCACCATTAAGGCGGAACCAGTCGCAGACTAAGAGTTGTTTTTTTCAAGAATGCTAAGATAATTCTCAATCATGTGTGCAAGGGAGAAAGAATCAAACAGAATGCACGAAGAATCAATCGGTTTGAAGAAACACATTAAATTTGACACACAATTGGGTTTCTGTTATGTTTTCTTATTTGTTTTCATTTGTTGCATCATTTATATTTCCGCGTTGTTTCATGCTCACAAAGAAGGTTGTTTTTCAGCCACGTTTGCTCAGAACAGTTCACCACGTTAAGTTTTTTGATTTTGCTGACCGTAGGTCTTTCAGCATTCGCCAGTGGTGACCATGGCAAGGTCACCAACTTCAACATTTGCGAGCTGGCGACAACTCATTCAGCAGTAGCACTTACAAACAAAACGGTCTTGAACGTCTATCCTTTCTCAAGCCTGGCGCTTCTTTTTTAAAACGCACGCGCACGTGGCATCGGCATGCTCATGCTCATGATCCACTAGCGCGCGTGCACACGCTCCGGCCCCAACAAGAACTTGTTCAAAACGCAATTGTTCTGACGTCTACCTTCTTGAAAAGGCTTGGCTTAGGTTAGGATTAGGTTAGGAATAGGTTTTGCTTAGGATTAGGCTTTAGGATTAAGATTTGAATCAAGTCCGTTTTAGCAATGTCCGACAACGCGCGTGTTTTACCTGAAGCGGATTTTAGAAAAGAAGGGCAGCCTTTCTCAAGTCGCAGAATTTTTTTTATTTGCAGGATGTATTTTGTTGTCTGTGGAATTATGTCCCATGAAACATCGGGATCAGAGATCGGCTCCTGCTCCGGTTTAGCAATGTAGTTTTACGGCTAAGGTTACGGCTAAAACGGACCTTTTGTTCTTGTTCTTGTTCTTTATTTCTCTTTGTGATTCAATTATCTTTGAAAGCAAATCAAAAGAAAGCAACTATGTGATCAACTCGAGCCTAACAAAACGCCTCAAAACAACAGAATGCCTCAAAGTAAGTGGAATCAAAAAGGAAATGACATGAAAATGTCCGGTTTTTAGGTGAAATGTCAACACAACTGAGAAAAGTCAACCGAAACAAACATTCGAACACTACAACACAGTCGAGACACGACACTACAAAACAAAACAAACCGACTCTGACAGTCAGATTGAAACTGAAACTGTTGATTAACAAACTAAGACAAAATAAATTTGGTTGGTAAATTACGAGTCCGTCGAATCGCTGGTTCACGAAAAACCACATCGTATGAAGTCACGAATAACCACACCATAGCTATCGCAGCACACGCACACAAAGCGAATCACTGACGGGCACGAGCACACAAATGAAGCAAAATCAAGTAAGCGGCTGTCACAATCTCGACCGTTTGGGGCAAGTTGTCTGGAACTATCGAGATGGAAAATTAGATACTATAGACCTAATTTTGTGATTGAAGATGTTGACGAGAGAGGTTGGCAAGAGAATTTGTAATTTACATTAAAAGTTCGTGAGAAGCGAGAAGCATTTGGACAGACAGGGTCAAGCCGGCGGAACTCCAATACAAAAAATTAAAATGAATTGATTTGAGACTGAGATTGACGCGAATGAAAGACGCATCCCTTTAAAGCGGAAGTTTTCGGGAAGGAAGCGGACTCTCCTGTAGATTTATGTCAAAATTGATTGATTGATTGATTGATTGATTTTATTTCGCTCTCAGATTTCCAGTTTTCTTTGAAAGCAAATCAAAACAAAGCAATTGTATGATCCAATAGCCTAACAAAACGCCTCAAAGTTAAAACAACAGAATGCCTCAAAGTAAGTGGAATCAGAAAGGAAATGACATGAAAATGTCCGTTTTTTAAGTGAACTGTCAACACAACTGAGGAAAAAAGTCAACCGAAACAAACACTCAAAGACTACAACACAGTCAAAACACGACACTACAAAACAAAACAAAACAAACAAAACAAAACACAACACAAAACAAAACAATCCGACTCCGACAGTCAGACTGAAACTGAAACTGCTGATTGAAAAAAAAAACTAAGACAAATAAATCTGGTTGGTAAATTACGAGTTCGTCGAATCGCTGGTTTACGAAAAACCACATCGCATGAAGTTCATAGCTGTCGCAGCACACGTACACAAAGCGAATCACTGACGGGCACGAGCACACAAATGAAGCAAAATCAAGTAAGCGGCTGTCACAATCTCGACCGTTTGGGGCAAGTTGTCTGGAACTATCGAGATGGAAAATTAGATACTATAGACCCAATTTTGTGATTGAAGATGTTGATGAGAAAGGTTGGCAGGAGAATTTGTAATTTACATTGAAAGTTCGTGAGAAGCGAGAAGCTTTTGGACAGACAGGGTCAAGCCGGCGGAACTCCAATACAAAAAATTAAAATGAATTGATTTGAGACTGAGATTGGCGCGAATGAAAGACGCATCCCTTTAAAGCGGAAGTTTTTCGGGTAGGAAGCGGACTCTCCTGTAGATTTATATCAAAATTGTCGAGTATTTTGTTTCAGCGAATTTCAGCACAAGGTCCCGGTCTCTCAGCAACAGAGATTTCCTGAAAGTAGTGACTGAAGTGGAGGCAACCGTAGCTTGACTCAATGAATTCCAGAGAACAACAGTTCTCGTTCCCCAGAAATTTTTGCGGATGGACGTATTTACCATCGGAACCTTCAACCTAAGAGAGTGACCCCTGGTGCCAATTTCTCCTTCGTGAACCTGAAAAAACTCCACAGACTCGGGGATATGGCATTTATGTGTGAGAATCTTGTAAACTAAAATTAAATCTGAAATTATGCGCTGGACGAAAAGCGGCAGAAGCTCGAGGTCGTCCATTCTTTTCTGGTAACTATCACCTAAATCAACTCCTTGAACGTATTTGGTGAAACTTCGTTGAACGGATTCTACTCTTCTGCAGTCCCCTATCAACGACGGCGACCAGACGCTGGGGCAAAAAGTTAATCTTGGAACAATCACCGTTTTAAACAGTTTCAGCTGAAGATTTTGGGTTTTTACTCTGAGACATCTAGACATCAACCCACAACCACTTCTTGATTTAGCTACAACCCTTGTAATGTGTTCTTTAAAAGTTAAATTACTGTCCATGATGACTCCCAAGTCTCTGACCGTTGATTGATGCTCAATTTCGTTCCCATCTATGTAGTATTTGAAACCAGGGTTGAGACGCGATTGAATATGCAAGCAAACAGTTTTGTTTACAGAGAGTTTGAGCTTGTTTCTTTGCATCCAATCATTTATAGCATCTATGTCCTCCTGAAGTAGGGAGCGGTCGTAGTCAGATGACACTTCTTTATATAACTTAACGTCGTCAGCGTAGATAAACATCTTGCTGTGTTTTATCACTGATGGGAGGTCATTTATGAATAGCGCAAAAAGGATAGGTCCCAAGACTGAACCCTGAGGAACTCCTGAAGTCACCCTACACGATTTTGACCGCATTCTACCTACCTTAACTGTTTGTGAACGCTCGCGGAGGTAAGCGCCAACCCATTGAATCAAAACTTCATCAAATCCAAAGGTGCCCAGTTTCTCTAGAAGAATTTTGTGATTCACTGTGTCGAAAGCTTTAGAAATATCTAGATAAATGACATCAACTGGATAATTACAATCCCAACTACGTGTCCAATCATTCAAGCAGCATAATAGCTGTATTTCAACGCTACGCCCAGGGAGAAAGCCGAACTGAAATGGCGACAGTACCGAATTTTCAACACAAAATTTTAAAATTCTATCCTTCAATAGGCCCTCGAAGACTTTGCACAAATTGGATGTCAATGACACAGGGCGGTAATCCACAAGGTTTGGACTACGTCCCTTTTTGG
The DNA here is from genome assembly GCA_030248135.1 of Theristus sp. LFF4_11. NCBI lineage: Eukaryota > Metazoa > Nematoda > Chromadorea > Monhysterida > Xyalidae > Theristus > Theristus sp. LFF4_11. The sequence goes on along the minus strand of JASANC010005579.1, from coordinate 19,856 downwards.
GAATTGGTTGAACGATCGCGGATCTCCAATTTGGCGGAACATCCGACAAGAAGAGCGACGCATTGAATATCGAAGCTAAAGGCTCGGCCAAAAAAACAGCCAATTTTTTCAAGAAGATACCTGGGATTGCGTCTGGGCCAACTGATGATTTATTCTTTAGTCGTCTAAGTGAGTTGAAGACCTCCCTTTCGGTAAAATGACGGAGTGTGCTACGCGTGGCAATACTATCCAATCGGGTGATATCGTGAGTCTCGCTCTCTTCAAAAATCGAGCTAAAAAACTCACTGAACCCATCAGCCTTCTCCTTATCTGTAAACAAATGCGTTCCGTTCTTGTCCATTAACACTGGAAGAGTGTTATTGTCAGAGAACTTACTCTTTACGTAAGTCCAAATTTTTTTGGATCGGGGCTCGATAGTGCAGATTTTTCGGCCAGATATGCTTCGCGGCGTCTTCGTTTGTTAATCAACTTATTTACAGCTCTGAGTGACAAGAACTGGTTTATGTTTCTTTTGGAAGGGTTTTTAAATCGTTTTTTTAATCTCATCTGAGTATTCAGGAGCCGTTGAAGAGCTGGGCTCCAGGTTTGCTGTCTGCCTGATCGATTGGATATTCTAGCGATTGGAACAAAAGAGCGTATGAGGAAACGACAAGTTTCTTCGAACTTCCAGCACATGGAAGTTGCATCCGGACAATTCCTGAAAAACAGGGACCAACTACCCAGTACATTTTCGCCTTGCTCATTTTGCTGATCTGGTGAAATTTGCGACGTCAGGAAATGACGCAAATCATCCCAGTTGGTTTTTTTGAAGTCCCGAAATCGTGTCATATGGGACTTCTTACTCGGACAAATAGTGAGTGCAGAAATGAGTCTAATAGATTGATGGTCGCTGAACGAATCATCCGGTCCAAAGGGGCTTGCCAACTCCAAATGGTCCACAAAACATTTCGACGACAAAAAAACGAGATCCAAAAAGTTTCGTCCTCTCGTCGGTTTATCTACTACTTGCTCTAACCCTAAGTCTGCCATAAAGTTCACAAATTCTCGACTAACCTTGGAAATGTTGGTTCTCAAGTTGGTATCCCAAAACACATCGGGAAAGTTAAAATCCCCGAAAATAAACGCTCCTAAACCAACTTCAGATTGAATTCGGAGTGTCTCCAAGAACAGGTTCCAGGAATTTCCCCCCAAAGTAATCAATCGTGGTGGACGATACATTATTCCCAAGCCAAAGCACTTCTTATTGATAAAAAATTTGAGACTGAGAAATTCAAAATCTGCACACGTGTGAGTTTTAGCTATATCCAAAGTCGCATTAATCCCAATTGGCACTAAACATAAGATCCCACCACCTCGAGTTCCCGTCATCCGATCTAATCGAAACACTTGGAAATCTCCATTTTTACTTAAAATTGCGTCAGAAACCGTTGAGTCAAGCCACGTTTCCACAAAGATGTATATTGTAGATTTGCTATCCACATCAGTCAACCACTCCAAAGCCTCCCGTCTACCCGAAGAGAGTAGCGACCTTGCGTTACAGAAATAGAAAGACAATTTTTTATTTTCACTTCCCAGTAACGGTCTGTTTCCATTCACGCCAACAAGAGAGCCGCGGACCTAACCCTGCCCATCGGGGACTGGACAAGATTGTGACAGCTCGCGATCCATCCTGTCAGTGAGACCGATGTCGAAGGGGAAAGAATAGAACTGCATGCGCCAACCGGATCCAGAACTGTTGGGCACCCTCTCGTAGATGGCGTGCGCATCAGTCCCGGATCCCCTCAGCACAAACGTCTTACCCCTCCCCCTGAATCGCTCACGAACATGATGGAGCACGTCCCTAGCACGAAAGTCAATCACCCGCTGAACATGGGTCAGATCCGCTCGAACAAAGCACTTAGCTGTCTGCTGTGATCGTCCTGCGTTCAGCGCCGCTGCTGCGTCCTTGCCCATCAACAGCTCCTTTGTGCGCCCCTCATCGTCAATCAACACCTTGAGCGGACGAGGTCGAGTGCGGCGACCACCAGAACGCGTCGCGTCAGCAAATGTGGCAACGGAGCCCATCCGAAAACATTCGCGCACCGACGTCGGCGCTCCGCACAGCTGCGCCACCAAAGCTCTGACCGCCGCCAGTTCCGGATTGAGTTCCGGGTCACCGCGACTTGCCTCAGTTGCTGTGAACGGCGGCTGCTCTTCTTGCAGGTTCTCAATGACGCAATTGTTTTTCTTTTTCTGCCGCTGCGTCACTTCATCCTGTGTCGCGAAGTCACGGCGAGCCGCTTGGTCGATGTTGAAGAATTCTTGAGTGTCAGGGGGCAGCGCAGCCAAATGCGCCGGTGGCCGGCCGTACGAAGGGTCGATTGTCGATTCATCCGGAGTTTTGCCCGAGTTCTGTTGCCACTCTTTCAGTTCCCGAAGCAAAGTCGCATTTTCTTCACGCTGCTGCTTCATTTCTTCAAGTAGTTTTGTCACGAGATCAACCAGTCGCAATAAAGTTTGATTCACATTTGCAGATTCAGAATCCGGGTTTTTGTTTTCAGGATTTTTATTCGGCATTATTTTCGATTGTTTTGTCGTTTTCGAATTATCTGGACTGAATGCCACTGCAGGCGCTCGTTTTCGTTTGTGGCACCGCAAAGTCGGGCCTCAAGTGTCTGGGTAAAAACCTGATTCAAACCTGGGTAAGGACCTGATTCAAATCTCAATCCTAAAGCCTAATCCTAAGCCTGACTTGATCCTAACCTAATCCTAACCTAAGCCAAGCCTTTTCAGGAAGTAAAATGTCAGAACAATTGCGTTTTGAACAAGTTCTTGTTGGGGCCGGTGCGTGTGCACGTGCGCTAGTGGATCATGAGCATGAGCATGCCGATGCCGATGCCCGTGCTCTTGTTCTTTTTTTGTTCTTTATTTCTCTTTCCGATTCACAATTATCTTTGAAAGCAAATCAAAAGAAAGCAACTATGTGATTCACTCGAGCCTAACAAAACGCCTCAAAACAACAGAATGCCTCAAAGTAAGTGGAATCAAAAAAGGAAATGACATGAAAATGTCCGGTTTTTAAGTGAAATGTCAACACAACTGAGAAAAAGTCAACCGAAACAAACACTCGAACACTACAACACAGTCGAGACACGACACTACAAAACAAAACAAACCGACTCTGACAGTCAGACTGAAACTGAAACTGTTGATTAAAAAAAACTAAGAAAGTGCGTTTCAAAAGAAGAAGCGCCAGGGCACCGGCCGGCCCCGCATCCGCATTGCTCATTGCGCGTGATCCACAGTTATTTTTATTCTTCCTTTCTTAAAATGGCTTGGCTTAGGTTACGATTAGGTTAGGAACAGGTTTTGCTTAAGAGGCTTAGGTTTGGTTTTTAGGTTTAGACCGTTTTAGAAATGTCCGAGAACATCCAATTGTGGAGCGTGAGTTAACTGGAGCGTAATATCATAAAACACCTGGCGCTTCTTTTTTAAAACGCACGCGCACGTGGCATCGGCATGCTCATGCTCATGATCCACTATATAGCGCGCGTGCACACGCTCCGGCCCCAACAAAAACTTGTTCAAAACGCAATTGTTCTGACATCTACCTTCTTGAAAAGGCTTGGCTTAGGTTAGGATTAGGTTAGGAATAGGTTTGGCTTAGGATTAGGCTTTAGGAGTAAGATTTGAATCAAGTCCGTTTTAGCAATGTCCGACAACGCGCGTGTTTTACCTGAAGCGGATTTCAGAAAAGAAGGGCAGCCCATAAAACATGCCCGTAAAACTACAAAGCTAAACCGGAGCTGGAGCTGATCCCTGATCCCAATGTTTCACCCCTTCAACAAAGCTGTCAATCAAGGCACTTTCACTTTGTTAAAAAGGCTTCACACCCAATTTTTTAAATTAATTTTTATTATTTTTTTATTATTAATTAATTTTTTTTTAAATGCCGGAGGAAAATCCGATGGTCAACAAAAATAGGTGCATTCGAACCGCGCTGACGCGCTGAGTTTGAATATAGCACTTTCAAAACTAAATAAAGCTGTTTTAGCTTTTAAAATTCACAAAAACTTATGAAAAAGTAGTCTCCGACATCAATTTGGACCTACCTTTTGCAGCATGTGGATCGGATCCTCCAAACCCAGGTCGCGGTTCTCGTTCCAAATGATTTTTCTGTGTTCCCCATAATACTTTGTTGAATACTTCAGATAGAAAACGCACCGGCCCACGTTGTTGTTGCCCACCGGCCAACGCCGCGCTTCTTCGAGACGACAAATCTTTCGAATTCGTTGCCCTCCGGGGATATAGCGACCGCAGGTCACCGAAACCGAAATAGGGCTAAGATCACTGGTGCCCCCAGGACAAAGCGGGGCTTACAGGGTTGTCCCCGCCCCCACCTCACGTGGCGAGGATATTGGTTCTACGGGATGGTGAGCCGTCCATTCCCCAAACCCACCGGAGTTTGGTACCAGTAGCGAAAGCGGGACCTCAGGTGAGGGGGGGGGTGTTTGCCTAATTTTAGAGGGGGGGTCTGGTGCCTTCTCGGTGAGGGGGGGGGGTGTGCACGGGCAGCAAACTTTTATGAGGGGGGTGCACTGGCAGAAAAATTTCGTGAGGGGGGTGCTCGGGATCGCACGGGTAATACCAAATTTTTGCCTTGGAAAAACACACAAATTCTTGTAAAATACAGAATATTTTGTGCAAAGAAGCTGCTTGTTTGGTCAGAAACAACAAAATCTATGCAGGGACAGACACAAACGACAAGAAAAATGCAAAAATTACGGTATTTTTTGGAAAAATACAGGTGAGATTGACCACCGTGAGGGGCGGTGCGATCCCGTGTTTTCTCGCGGAGCGGGGTGGGGGGAATCTAGTACCCGTGTCGAAGTAAAGGGGGGGGGGTACACGGGTATCTGCCCGTGCACGGGCAGGATTTTCGGCTGAAGGGGGTGCACCCCCCACCCCCCCCCCGCCGCACTTTCGCTACTGTTTGGTACCTTCAAGTTTCCGGAATCGGGGGGGGGGGTGTGCTCGTGCTTTAAATATTATTTATTTTTGTCCCAGATCCATCAGATTGATTTTTTTCTTTTTGTGTTTTGTAAAATTGTCAGTGGTCTTTTGTGAGATTTAGGGAAGGGAGCTGTGTCCGACTGGCACCTTTCATGGGCGTAGCAGACTGCACAGGTGGCAGCACAGCAGCTGGGTGGAGGTGGAACTGAAATCTACTCCAAATAGTGCGTTTTTGTGGCAGGCGCTCAAAAACAACGTCAATCGTCGTCGTTTGATCAATGGTCAGATTCCTTTTCCTGATGATATGTGTTTTTGGATTCAATTTTTGAGGTGGGAGGTGTACCGAGGGTTAAAGGGTTTAAAAAAATTATTTTTATTATTACGGAATGACCGAGTAAACATGGCAGCTTTTTTCAGGGTGCAAGGGGCGCGCGAAATTTGAATGAAGGAAAAAAGACCATCAGAAACCAAATTGTGTGCCAAATTTGGCGCGTTTTTTTAAACTATTGGATTCTTCGGGTTATTCTGTTCATGCTTTCTTCCTTGCACACATGTTTGTGAATCATGTTAGCATTTTTGAAAAAGACAACTCCTAGTTTGCGGCTGAGCCTGCCTTGAAGGATTGCGTTATTTATTCGGCCATGCTGTACACCATTTTTATTATTATTATTATTAGCTGCAGTTGTAAGTTAATTAAATATTGGCCTGTTGAGTTGGGTGTTTGGTCTGGTCTCATTCTTTTATTTTTTTTACAGAATTTTACAAATTCCAAAACTGATGGTATGTTTAAAAATTCAACAAACAAAAATGCTGTTTATCATTCAAGTTCCTGCCGCATACTGTTCAAAAACAATAAAAATATCAGAATTGGTGACAGCTGGAAAAAAAATATTCGGAACACACATAAAAATCACAAAAATATAAACACCGCAACATGTTGACGTCAAATCAGTGACACCGTAAAAGAGCAAAACCAATAAAACAACGCCGAAATATCAATCAATAGAGTGCAGTCAATCCAGTCTATCTGGATAACATATTATCAACTCTTTGGGGTTCTGCGATTGAATGCGTTTGCAAACGTTTGCCTGAAAGCAAAAATCATCGACGACGTCAGTGAACCAAAAAAATTTAGTTTTGACAACTACAAACGAAATCTGTTGTTCATCGATTTAGATTTTTGGCATGAAAAAATAAAAAGAAACCGCTCAACAATTGAAAAACCCAGAAAGAAACATGGGTGCGGAGCATGAGGAGCCGACCAATCAGAGAGTTGTATATGTTATCCAGATAGACTGTAAATACAAACAATCTGCTTGATTGTGGATTGCCGAACACTCCGTGATGATTCAATCCAGGTTTGATTCCATGCTGATCCCTTTGAGCATCATGACAAATTCTGTAAATGTAGTCGTCTTGAATAATTTGTAGTTGGCGGATTGGCTGTTGGTTTGCCTGATATCAGGTTCAAAAAAGATATTTTACCTAAATTTTTGATGTCTGATTGTTTGTACAAATGCGAACAGTGGGAATTTGATGAAAAAACAACCCAAAAACTTGTTCATGCTGCAACAGATGCAGAATTGTTTTTTAAATTTAAAAAAAGTAGCTGGTTTGGTTTTTCGGAAAGCTAAGCTAGCGAAGACGAAGACGACGATGACGACGACAACGACGACTTGGCATTTTGTTATATCCCTAGACTGTTTGAAAACAATTTTTTTCTGATGACCAAAATGACGACCGACCATCAATTATTCTGAGTTTCTCAGCTAAAAAGAAAGACAAACAAGTCTGAGTCGTCGTCGTCGTTGTTGTTCTCTAACATAAACGACGTTTTCATATTTTCACTTGGATTTTTTTCAGTTCCATTTCCATGCAAATCAATTGTCACATGGCACACACAACCAAATCTCTGATGACCGAAACGATGGATAGTCGCCGTCATATTCGTTAGTTTAGTTTTTTTGGAAAAATAAAGTTTTGTGATGGAACTGCCACTTTTGAATTTGTCTGCATCATAAATCAAGTTTTTTGGTTGCGTTTGTCATTAAATAAACGTTCATTGTTCGCTTTCACTTTCAATTTTTTTTGAACCTGATCTCAGGCAAACCAACAGCTATTCGTTTTTTTAATTTACATGTCTATTTTTGAGAATCTCGATCCCACAGAAAAAAAAATTTAAAAATATCCTTACCGGCGTAGTCGATGTTGCCGTCGTCGTTCGTGTCCGCATCCTTGATCAGTTCGTCAATTTCTTCGTCCGTTAAAACAACGCCCAAGTTTTTCATCACGTAACGCAAATCACCGGACGAGACACACCCGTTGCCGTCCTTGTCGAACAGCTGAATGAAAATATTAAACTGAACAGCATGTGCACTCTGTTGTCATGATGATCCAGTTGACAAGGTTACCGAATGACTTGAAATTTTGCAACTGATTTAAAAAAAATTCACCCTGAAGGTCTCGCGAATGTCTTCCTCGTCTTCGGTGTCTTTTTCGATTTCGCCCATCATGTTTAGAAATTCGGGAAAATCAATCGTTCCACTGCCTGCAGTAAGTTTTAACAACTGACTCACTTTTTTTCTTTTTTTATGTTTCTCAAGAAACGCAGATAGAATTTCGAATAAGAGTAATAAAACTAATTTGCCGAATTAGAGAAACGTTCAACAAATACGTTTTCAACCAAAATCAGCTTGTTTTGATTTAACCAAAACTCAACCAAATTTAGTTCCGACTCTGAGAACTTTCAGCCACAAAATTTGGAAACAAACCATCGGCATCAACTGAATTAATCATGTCGGTCAACTCGGCATTCGTCGGATTCTGTCCCATGCCCCGGAGCACATCACCGAGCTCTTTCACTGAAATGTGACCGCTGGCACTCTGCTCGAACGACCAGAAAGCCGTGTGAATTTCTGGAATTTCTGCACATAAAAACATCTCTGAAGTAACGGTGATGAAAGGTTGGGTTGGAACTAAGTTTATTTATTGGTCTTTAGATGTGTGTTCATTTATGCTTTTATTTTATAACGTGCGGAAATAGGTATGTGAACACACACACTTACCCTCGATTTGCTCTTCGGTCAGGAATTCGGACTGAAAATGAAACAATATTCGTCAAAGATACATACAAACACTCATTTTTTTGCGTTGTCAGTTTTTTCTAGTACAGTACGGCCGAATAAATGAGGCAGTCCATCAAGGCGGAATCAGTCGCAGGCTAGGAGTTGTCTTTTTCAAAAATGCCAACATAATTCCCAATCATGTGTGCAAGGGAGAAAGAATGCACAGAACAGCGCGGATAATCCATTAGTTTAAAAAACGAGTCAAATTTGGCACACAATGTAGTTTCTGAACGTTTTTTTTCTTTCATTCAAATTTCGCGCGCTCCTTGAACCCTGAAAAAAACTGCCATGTTTAATCGGCCATACCGTAGTACTTTAAAAAAGGACTGACATGGCCTAAATTACAAGTTTGTTGCTACTGTGCAGTTCAAACAAAATCAAAATCAAATCATTTAGACAAATCTGAAAATCAATGAATGAACAGATCAGGTAATAAGAGTCGCAACTTACCATACTAAAGGAATCATTGCACGCGGTTACTCATCGCATAGTAAATACATGGAACGGTTATTTTCAGCAATCAATAAAACCAGAATTCACCATTATGTGCTGTTTTCGTTTCTCATCTGAAAGCAGCTTCTAAAAGTTTTCTTATTCAAAACGCCAAGAAACCATAACTCTCACCGAAAAAAGTGATACAACGGAAAAAAGAAAGAACAATAAAAAATTGATTAATTGGAATGTGTACAAACGGCGCCGGCGCAACAAACATGGCCAAACATGGCGACTAAAGTCGCAGCAGCTGGCTGCGTTATTTCGAAAACATCGAATTGACACATGTTGTCGACGGCTTTTTCCGATAGCAGGTTCAAACCTTGTTCCAGAGGAACCGCGGGTTCGTTGCGCAACACATCAGAGGATCAGTCACTCAAAGCAATGAACAGAAAATGGGATCCCGATAAGATGAAGTTGGTGAAGTTTTTAGTCACGCACGAACCAGTGCGCAGTTCTTGCGGGTTTTGCCACACACTGGTAACCCAGCTAACGGGCGCTGTACGATGTCTATAGTAATAATGTGAAAGTGTCGGCCATATATTTTTGCATAGTTGCACCCGTTCTACTCTGTGTAACAACAAGGGTTATGCAAGTATAATAAACCACATTAAAGCGAGCCATTATAGCTGATCGAAGCATCCCGTTTGGACCAAAACCGCTATATCGGAGCAAGTTATTTTTTAAAGAAAAATATTGTTGATTTCAGCCGGTTGAACACGCATTTCTGGACACGTTGCTCAGATTAAAAGTTGTTGCAGTTTTGCCACAAAAAGGAACCCTGCAGATAATATGTTTTTGTCGAACGTTGCAAAAAAATGGTCGACGAAAAGAATAAACTCCGTTCGCACTTTAAAAGATTAAAATTTGTTACTTGGCACTTTTTAACCTCATTCCGACCTCGATGTAACGCACGCTCTGGTTGTGGCAAGCCCGAAAACTTGAATAATCACCATATTTTGCAACCTAGACGCTGCCGAAAAACCTCTTTTGTTTTCGTCTTTTCTTACGCTTCTCTTCCGTTGCTGTTGTGTGTCAGAAAGTGTAAAGATGCTGTGTAAAATGAATTTGCCAACGAAACCAGCAGAAAGAAGGACAAGTGTTTTTATGTGCCGCCCCCGGTGGAGCAGAAGAACCAACGCGAGAGTGTTGTTTCGAAAATGACGCAATAGAAATATTTACGGCCATAAACTTCATTCGGAACTCGGACCAAACTACAAACAAGCCTTTGTGAGAGATATGTATGGTTGACGAATACCACAATAAAAGTCGAAAAACTTTTATAGCTTACACATGTGGTCAGTTTCGGAAATTATTTGACCTGACACCCGTTTGAAATTTCTACTTCTCAGTTGACACACGAAACGATGACTGCGGTGCACGTGGTCGCTTTGCCACTGCCTATTGTTTCCTAGCTGGAAACCAACCAGAGGTGGACAGGTGGTTGCAGCGGGGGTCATCCATTAACAAAAATTACTGGATAATTTTAACTTAACACAACTGTAACTTATCAACCACAAGTATTGTGGATTTATTCCAACGTGTCCGGATTAAAATGACGTCATTTGCTGTGAACGGCAAGCGCATGTTTGGCGGCACATGACGTCATTTCAGTGGGACACGTTTAAAAAAATAGGTCATACTAAAGGGGCATTCATGAAGCAATATTTAGTGACCGCATAGCTAAATAGCCACGCGTCATTAGATACTGCTTCATAGTTCATGAATGTCGCTTAAGTTCACTACACTACGTACCGTATTACCCCCAATAAACCCCCATGGGGGATTAATACGTCAGCGACTTTTAGGGGTGGGGATTTATTGGTGGGGGGGATTATTGGTGGGGGGGGGGTTATTTACAAAAAATTCTAGGGGTGGGGGTTTGTTGAAAAATGGCAAAAATACCTTGCATGGCAGGCAAGAAAGTCGCAAAAACTTTTTTTTTTCACAGAGATTTCCTTTTGTAACAGCCTTTTGTAATGAAATTACCATTAACTCATCCCTTTGGGGCCTTTGGTAGCACAATTTCACCAATGTCACTGCATTCAGCCACTGAATTCGCTGGGTATGTGTTTCAAACAGGTTTCCAATTAACCCCCATGGGGGATTATTTGTGGGGGGGATTATTCGGAAACTGGTCGGGGGGGGGGGGGTGGGGGTTTATTGGGGGGGGGGATTAATGGTGGGGGGGGTTAATGGGGGTAATACGGTATTACACTGAGCGAATATTTGCTGATTTATAATTGGTAACTTACAAGTGAGTTTTTAATCAATATCATGTCCATTCGCGAGCGAAGCGGAGCGGAGCGGACAGCGGATGCGACATAATATGGCCCGTCAGTCGCTCGCGCTAACATTTCAAACTTTCTGTGCCTCGCATTGTGAACATAAAAGGAGCTGAGAATTTTTTCTCCTGCACACAGGTAGACAATCCACAGATACGCTGTGTGCAGCAGAAATTTTTTCGTGGTGATCTTCTACACACGCTGTGTACGCAAAACATCGATTCTGAATAAGCTGTTTCTTATTCTTCTATACCCCTTTTTTTCGACCATGTCATAAAATGTGTTCGCAGTTTCAGTGATATAAAGAAAATTCTGACTGTTAAGATAAAAACATTTCCTAGGGTAAAAGTCTTCGGGATTTTTAAATTTCACATTCATTTTTTTCTCTGTTGCTTCCCAAGGCTTCAATTTTGCCTGTTTACACAAAATTACGAAAAAAACGTGTATTTGCGATTTTTGCGCATGAAACAAACCGTTATTTGACAAAACAACAAGTTTCCGGGGGTAACCAACAACGGAGAGTTTGAATTTGACCTTTATTTTTTGAAAAAACTAAAGGAATTGCAGTTAAATAATTAAAATCGTGACGATTTAGGGCGAATCGGCCGTGGAAATTGGCGAAATCGGTCCATAAACGAAAAACAAGAAAAGGGTGTTTTCCAGGGTAATTCAATGCGCTGATCACAGATTTTGGGTTAGTTCTTTTATGTGAGCAACTCTAGATGCTGAATCGTGACGATTTCGGGCGAATCCGCCGTGGAAATCGGCGAAAACGGTCCAGAAACGAAAAACAAGAAAAGGGTGTTTTCCAGGGTAATTCAATGCGCTGATCACGGATTTTGGGTTAGTTTTCTTACGTGAGCAACTCTAGATGCTGAATCGCGACGATTTCGGGCGAATCGGCGGTGGAAATTGGCGAAATCGGTCCATAAACGAAAAACAAGAAAAGGGTGTTTTCCAGGGTAATTCAATGCGCTGATCACGGATTTTGGGTTAATTTTTTATGTGAGCAATTCTAGGTACTGAATCTTAACTATTTCAAGCGAATCGGCCGTGGAAATTGGCGAAATCGGTCCAGAAATGAAAAACAAAAAAACGCTGTTTTCCATAGTAATTCAATGCGCTGATCACGGATTCTGGGTTAGTTTTCTTATGTGAGCAATTCTAGGTACTGAATCGTGACGATTTCGGGCGAATCGGCCGTAGAATTTAGCGATACCGGTCCAGAAATGAAAAACAAGAAAACGGTGTTTTCCATGGTAATTCATTGCGCCAATCACGGCTTTTGGGTCAGTTTTCTTGTGTGAGCAATTCTAGGTACTGAATCGTGACGATTTTGGGCGAATCGGCCGTAGAAATAGCATAGGAGAAATCGGCCTAAAAAACGAAAAATGAAAAACCTGAGTTTTCCGGGGTTTAGAAGAATGTGTGACCAACGAATTGTGATTTTGGTCCGACCTTCGGGGCTTATGTAAAAGTCAGAATATTATCTAAAAATGCGGGAGACGCATATAAAAGGAGGAATATGGCCTTGTGTAAGCAGTGAAAGACTTGGCTCGACAACGCTTTTCAAGTCTCTGATGTGGTACACAGGGATACAAGTACATAAGAGTCATATTTTTGCGCCGCGTTTGTTTTTGTTTTTTTTGAAGCACGCCCCCCCCCCCCCCACCGATTCCGGAAACCCGAAGGTACCAAACTCCGGTGGGATTGGGGAATGGACGGTTCACCATCCCGTGGAACCAATACCCTCGCCACGTGAGAGGGACAGCCTCTAAGCCCCGCTCTGTCCTGGGGGCACCAGTGATCTTAGCCCGATTTCGGTTTCGGTGGCCTGCGGTCGCTATATCCCCGGAGGGCAGGGAATCCGAAAGTTTTCGTTTTTGTTTTCGTTTTGCTGAAAAGCGTAAAGCGTTATTTTTCAATTGTCCTCTTCAGTTTAGTCTAAAATCACGCCATGTGCGAAATTCTGTAAATTCTGTGCAAAAACAGAAAAATCAGAGATTGCAAAACATTGTTGCATGTAGCTTTTTCGTTGTTGTTAACGTACGCACCGCTGTGTACACACCAGCACCAGTGACAAAAAGGAGTTGTCTTCCGTTGATTTTCACCTTTTTTACCGGTGTCATCTTAAACTAGTGTGGCAGTATAAACCGTCTGTCCCGTGAGTCATTGCCTTTGCCACAGGAGACCTTGCGTTCCGCAATGCTTCTGCGATACAATTTGTCCTGGACAACCAGTGTCAGCGAGCTAAAGTCTGATTGTTATTTTAGCAGTTTTAGTGGTCGCTAAATGCCCGAAATCCGCAAATGTGAAAGTTTCATTTGTCTACAATACAAAGTACGAGGGTTGCCATGTGCAACCGAAATCATAAATAAACGGCGCAAAAATATGGCTCTTATGTACTTGTATCCGTGTGTACCACATCAAAGAATTGAAAAGCGTTGTCGAGCCAAGTCTTTCACTGCTTACACAAGGCCATATTCCTCCTTTTATATGCGTCTCCCGCATTTTTAGATAATTAATATTTTTTAACTGTTATCTCAGTATCAAAGTATTTATTTAGTTCACATAATAAAACAACATTATCATTTTTTCATAACATACCTATAATAAATTTCGTAGTTCTAAGTTCTGTCTCAGATCTCTGACTGTTTGACGTTTTCGTTCCAGACATCTGTTTTGCCAAGACATCCGTCAACTGTCGCAATATAACTGGCGTATCCAGTGTGCAGATTTTTTGCACCGCACTTTTTTTAGTTGTCACTGCTTGGTGTTTACTGTTTTCACAAATGACGACTAGAAAACCACCGAAATCACTTTTAGAATTTTGCTGTGCGTACAAAGAAATAGCATTTGCGCGAGATCGTGGGAGGAAACTCAAGTTTATCTAATGTGCACAGATGCTTAGCCGTGACATTAGTTTCGCAAATTGACATAGAAAATATTTGGTTGAGTGGATGGAAAATGCCTTTGTTTAATTTAACGAACGATGCTGTTAATAACGTCTGAAGGACAACATTTTCTACCGAACCGGAAAATTCTTTTTAACAGACAACCAGGTTTTCAAATAAACATTTTTGGCTGGCTGACCTTAAAACGCCAAAACTAATTGGTTTAGTTGGAGAGCTTCAACAATTTTTCAGTTGAGCTTCATGAAGAGAGCATTTCTACATTTTTTCCATCTCACTGGAGTCAAAAGTGAGGGCAAAAAAAACAAATCCATTATGTGTTCAGTGTAATTTCTATTTTATTTCACACGGAAATTATGCTTGGATAGACGAAAACAAGATGTTCTTGACAACAAAATTGTACAGAAAGATTGTGCATCAAAATAATCTGAATGATCTCACTCATAAAATCGCTTCGAACGCTCACTCGGTTATGCTGATTGCAGCAAAGCAGCAAATTCTGAAAGATTGCTGAAAGTGTTTATGTACGTGCATTAAATTTCCACATTTTTAAACAACTCGCTAATTTTATGCAAAAAAGGCTCTGTTTTGAATTTGCTTCATCAGAGCACGTCTGTACTGTCGTGCCAGAAGTATCCAGGAACGCACGACGACATGCAGATACATAGTACAGTGTGCAGCAGCTATTTCTAATGCCTAACTACCACCGTGAAAATCGATGATCTGAACCTGAAGCCAAACCAGCTCAAGAGTAAGAAATGTTCCGAGTTGAAGAATTAGAGACACGAGTTGTGATGGGACTCTTCATGTTTTGCCGTCACGTTTTTTCACCACCGATTTTCCGTGTGGCACTGGCCACAAACTGTCGCCACACTGACCTTCGTAGTCAATGGTGCCATCGTCATTCTCATCGCCCTCATGAATCAGCTCGTCGATCTCGCCATCCGTCAGCGCTTCGCCGAGGTTCTTCATGACGTAGCGCAGCTCAACCACCGAGACGTGCCCGGTGCCGGTTTTGTCGAACAACTGGACATGCGACAGATAATATGACGACGTCGATTTGTGCAAACACCACAAGTTCCGTTTCGAAATTTTTTCCAATCACATGAGTTCATTTGGCGTTGATTTTCACTTTCAGTTTATTTAGAAGTTTTAAAAGTCTGATGAAAGTTGTTTCATAAGATAGCATCAAAACTCGTGGTGCTCGTTCAAATGAGAAAACTTGAAGAATTGTCTCCTTGCGATGATGCAACAAAAAATAAACGTCAATGTAAAAACAATGGTCACAAAAACCTAAATCTCGGATTGACAATGAATTCTAAACGGTATTCACGGCTGACTTTGAATGTTTCGCGAATGTCCTCCTCGGTCTCGGTGTCACGAATCAACCGACCCATCATCGCGAGGAACTCAGGGAAATCGATTGTGCCGCTGCCTGCGTTTGTTCGGTTGCATGATACGGAAACGGAAGGTTGTTCAACGTGAGTGAAAGCACCATCTCACATTTGAATACCCTATTTTGCACTGTCTGCAGGTAAAATGAGAAGTCAAAAATTGAGAAAAGTGCAGGATTGATCGGTTTCAAGACGCCATGTTCAACATCGACTGGTTGTCGAAATAACAAATTTAAAACAAAACAAAACCGATTTCCGGCAACCCCGCAGGGCCACCGCACGGTCGTACCGTCAGCGTCCACTTCGTTGATCATGTCGGCAAGCTCCGCCTCCGTCGGGTTCTGCCCGAGCCATCTGAGCACCGTGCCGAGTTCTTTCACCTGGATTGTTCCACGGTCGGTCTTGTCGAACCGCCAGAAGGCTGAGTGATATTCTGTCAATATTAAAAAAAAAACAGAAATGAAAGGAAAAAGTGCAGCTTTCTTCATGAAGGGAGGGATGCATGAACAAATGCCCGCCAAACAGGGATCCGAGTTCAGAACGTCGATACGAGGCAACCACAGAAGAGTGACGACAATTGAAACTAACAAGATGCGCAGTCGAAAACGTGACCAAACACAACCAAGGCAGTGGTTCAAGCATGGAAAAGACGACAATAATGGTGGCGAAATTTCTTGAATTTGCCTGTATTTCTGGAATTTCAACCAACAAGCACAGTTTCGTCAGTTTTTGGAATTTCATACTATTTTGGGAATAAAGCTAGTTCAGATGCAGATAATCACCGTTCAGATTTGTGTAGCTGACACGTTCTCTGAATGTGCAACAGGTTCAAAAGAAAAATGCATGTTACCTGCAATTTGGTCCTCAGTCAGTTGATCGGCCTAGAATATTTTTGTTCAGTTTATCAGTGGACTAATTTGTAAAACATAATAAGAAGTGAAAGTCACATAAATCACTTACCATTTATGAAAAGGAACGACAAACACCAGACAAAACTCCGTATTATATGCAATCTAATTTGAATCGAAGTTCCATAGAAACGATGATATTCCAGAAGAATAACAACTGTACAGTGTTTAGCTTATATTTTTCTGGAACAAATCCGACAAAAAGTTCGGCTGAAAAATTACAATAATAGAGATGGAAAGCCAAATACTCCTCACAAATCGGAGCGTTTTGTGTATTGTATCTGTGCTGTGCTGCACCAGTTGTACAGAGATTCAGCTTATTTGCAAAAAAACTGAAGTGCAAAAGCAAACAGTTTCAATTGACAGAGCGAATGAAGAAGAAAATGATAGATTTTCTGAGAACAGTGCAAAAAAGTGCGTTTCACCACCAGAGACAAGACCGTTTGATGTGCTGGTGAAATGGTGTTCTGTGAGATTGAGTAAACTATTTTGTATGTTTCTTCGAAGGTTCACGTACACGCTGGTTCGCTTTGAGGTGCACACAAACTAGTTAAGCCAGCCAATCAGCTAACATTTGCAAACATTATTTGTGTTCGATACATTCGGAAAAATGATGTGCAAGTCAATTTTTTCAACAGACAAAGATTGGTCATTATTTTTCGTCTTTCTCCTTTCAGAAGATTTTTAATGCTGAAGTCAATAAACATAAGGAATGTTGTATGCGCGTCATCATATCTGAAATTGCTCTTTTAACAACCAATCAATCCACTTGGTCTGTTACACATACACCAGTTGCTGTGGAGTTCATAAGGGTTGTTAGAAACAAAAGTAACAATTGCATTTGGTTTGTTGTGTCCACCAAACCACTCACTCACAATCACCACCAAATCAGGCCATAAGGGCGGTGTAAACTTTCATTGTAACATCCAGAAAACTGCAGAAATGTGTCAGACTCAGACATAATAACAAATGAATTTCACACGGGACATGTTTTATTGGAACTTCTGTAACACGTCAAAGTGAGCCAAAAATCATTTCCAGAAAAGACGGCTGTATAAAAGTGCTAGAAATTCACAATCGAATATCCACTGAAAGAAAGAGAGAGCAACAAAGAGTTCAACACTTTGTTCATTAACCTATGATTTTTAGCAAATCATTTGCTCAACATCTTGTTGAGTAAAGTGTTCAACAAAATGTTAAGTAACCGGTGATCTACTTTTTACAGCAGTCATCGAAACAATTTGCAAACCGCTTCTCATTTTCGCTGTTCTTTGAGATTGTTTGAGACGTCAAAATCATATAGAAAAATAGCACAAAAAGCTCATTTCTGCTCGCTGTCGCCGCGATTGATTGACTTTTGAATCATCAAGTTTGTCTGTACTTTTTTCTTCAACAATTTTGCCACTGAACGCTCCTTCCATTTTGCTTTGTTCGCTGCCATGCACTCTAGCCAGGGCATCGGTATCTCCAGGTGACCGGTAGTCGCCGAAACAGGCAATTTCGCGACTGGTTTTAATTCGGTCGGCCTAATTTGCGAAACGAACAATAAAAAAATAAATAAAAGCCATGGAGACACGTTTGTCTGTGTGGAGCGTTCTTTGCATCGCGTTTCCAACCTCTGCGAAGTGGTCGTTAAAACCTGCTGAATACAAAAAATCAAATCTGACCGCGATCTACAAGCCCGCCAAATTTCAAGTACCAACAGTTATAAACTTTGTTCGAAATTCGCTTTCACAATATCCCCAACAAAACAAAATTAAAATTAACAAAAAAAAACAGCCCAAGAGTAACAAGACAACTCCCAATTTCAAAAAAAAAACTTAAAATTAACACCAACTCAATGAAGATTTCACCGGACTGCAACGTCAGGCGGCTGGCAGCAGCCTCGTCCACGCTCGGCTGTCTGCTTCGGTCGGTGCCGAGTGTGAATGTGACGTTCGATGGAATCTGCAGCAATGGTGCCTCCATTTTGATCAGCATATCGTTCACCATCGCAAACGTCGGCTCCACGATGAAGTCGATGAAACCTACAAGTGTACAGAGCTGCCAAAGGTGCTTGTAATGTAAGCTCAAATGTACCACCGAGATGCAAGCGTTCAAGCGTTCGTGACGTCGGACTAGAGATTATGTGAGCGCCGCGTTCAGACGGAAAATATACTAAACTCAGTAACAAAACTGATATGTTCAGCAGTTTGTTGAATTTTTTCAACTGGTGTTCACAGTAGATTAATATTGACACTGAAAACAACATTGAATTGGAATAATGACGAGCTCCAACGCCCACAGTCAAGACCGCACAACTACGCCGGCTGAGTGGCTGAGTGGATAGCACTTGGGACTTCCAATCGGAAGGCCCGGGTTCGAATCCGCTCGTGACCACTCGGCTGCCCCGGGTTGCGTGGGGCTTAATGGTTCGGCAGCATAAACGTCGGCTTTCTTGATTCACAAGATTGCTGTTCCGGTGGCGAGGAACTTAGTGACATCGCGCCCATGCATACCAGCGCAGCTTGCCCAACGCCCACTGCTATAGCAGAAAAATCTGCTTCCAACGTCGCAGCCCATGTGGTGGACAATAAAAAATTGCGACACTGCCTTTCCCCAAGGGCGTTGGGTAAGAATAAAAAGGGGGCAACAAAACAACAAACAACAACAACCGCAAAACTACCTGACGCAACGAGGAGAGCGATGCACGGCACGCACGCGCCGCGTCGACTCGCCGCTACACCAAACGGTGCGGAGTTTGGCACCGTCGGGTTTCCGTAACTGGTCGGGTGGGGTGGCAAAAAACAATCCAGCAGTTCGCACCAACCAATCTGCGCGTCCGGCAGTTTCACGGCGTTGCGATCGCACAACGGCGAAATCGGCATCTCAAGGCTGCGCTCGAGGTCGCCCTGCGCGAAGAACTCGTTCGACACCAACTGCGACCAGCGTTCATGCAGCGCGAACGGCTTGCCCGGGTGCGAGATGTCGCTCGCGTGCACCACCAGGCTCATCGCTTTCACCCGGTCCACCCTGGTGCAACAAACTAATAAATCCATTCGAACGCAAAAAAAATCTGAGTCTACTTGAACCGTTTTCGCGAGGGCAAGCTGTGTCATAAGGTGCGGGTCGCGTGCAAAATCCCCGACTGAAGGACGTGTTCCCACGGCAACCTGATGGCTGTGGTACACCTCCACATCCTCCAGTACTGGCAGCATAAAGACCAATCTGCGCTCTAATTCTAAGAATGAGACATAAAATAACCAGCTGGTAAAAAAATGAAAAGAAAAACAAATATCCAACGAAATGGCAGTGTCTTCGACCGTGGTCTTCATCTCTTTTATCTGACTAAAATGCATCGACATGTCCGTGGCCAGCACTATCTCGATTGCCATTGTTCGAAATTGTCTGAAAAAAATGCGGAAAACTACAAAAGATTCTGAATTCTCAAGAGTTTGAAAAAGTATTTTCCAACCTTTTGAAATAATTATCTAAAAATGCGGGAGACGCATATAAAAGGAGGAATATGGCTTTGTGTAATCAGTGAGAGATTTGGCTCGACAACTCTTTTCAAGTCTCTGATGTGGTACACACGGACACAAGTACATAAAAGCTAAATTTTTGCGCCGCGTTTGTTTTACAGAAAAGTGTAAAACAGTTTTAAAATTATTTTTCACTGTCCTTTCCAGTTTAGTTCGAAATCACCCCGTGCGAAATTCTGTGCAAATTCTGTGCAGAACTTCTGTAAATCAACAATCTGTAAATTCTG
>JASANC010005577.1:0-72002 GCA_030248135.1 Theristus sp. LFF4_11 | reverse complement strand
TTTTTTTCGAAAAATCCGATTTTTTGTCTATAAAGTCCATAATATAAGCTGAATATATATAAATTTGACCATCTTCATTGTTATTTCAAAGATTTTGCAGCAAAATTTAGCGTTTTTCCTTTCAAATTTGAGCGAAAAAAATTTCATGGGGGGGTAAAAGTGGACCCCCCCCACAGAAAAATTTTAAAAAATGCACCCCCTACGGGGATCTTGGGGGGGGGGGGGGTCCCTTCATTGTAATTTCAAAGATTTTGCAGCAAAATTTAGCGTTTTTCCTTTCAAATTTTTTGGAAAAATTTCATGGGGGGGGGGGGGGGGGGGGGTGGACCCCCCCACAGAAAATTTTGAAAAATGCACCCCCCCCCCATGGGACCCCCCTGGGGGGGTACCACGTTAACATAGGTTGGACACCCACATCACTTTTTGGTCGGCACCCCCCCCCCCCCCAAACCCCCCCCCCCCTTCGAAAATTTGTTTGGGCCCACGGTACTGACCTCAATTACCCCTTTTCCAAACCGTCACCATGCCTCTTCTTGTGTTTTGACTAGGGTTGTTAAACAAAAATGAAAATTTTTTTTTTAAAGTGATTAAAAAAAACAAAAATGCCGATTTTTTTTTTTAATTCGAAAAATTTTCCTCTAATATGCTCTGAAAACCTCAATTTTGGCACAATTTTTCGAAAGTTCAACAAAAATTTTCTTTGATTATACCTCGTAAAACCTTTAGCAGTCGATTTTGGGCCGTTTTACCGACTGATTTTAGGCTTCGACAACATCTGCGATGAAGTTTTTGAGCGTCCCAAAGCTTAGCTTACCATTTCCGATGCAGATAAGGTGACGATTAGCCTCGCAGAGCGTCCGATTGTGCTCGCTGCACCGTTTGCAAGCGCTACGTTGTCTGGTTGCTGCTTCGTGTCGTGTCGTCGCGACACCATCAGAAGAATTGATCGAATTTCAAGGCGGTATGTTTGTCTTCACTTTAGCATTAGCTTAGCTGGGGACAATTAGTGACGTTTTGGAGGTCAAAACACAAGAAGAGGCATGGTGACGGTTTGGAAAAGGGGTAATTGAGGTCACCAAAACAAAATCTGCAAAGTTCCGCCATACGGGTGTCATTCGGGAGGCGCTTGCATATCATATGTGGTTCTTCGGACTCCCTGATTGATTCAGCACAACTTTGATTTTTGAAATTTTTTTTTTTAAATTTTTTTTTTAAACAAAAATGACGATTTTTGTTTTTTTTAACAACCCTAGTTTTGACCTCCAAAACGTCACTAATTGTCCCCAGCTAAACTAATGCTAAAGTGAAGACAAACATACCGCCTTGAAATTCGATCAATTCTTCTGATGGTGTTGCGACGACACGACACGAAGCAGCAAGCAACCAGACAACGTAGCGCTTGCAAACGGAGCAGCGAGCACAATCGGACGCTCTGCGAGGCGAATCGTCACCTTATCTGCATCGGAAATGGTAGGCCAAGCTTTGGGACGCTCAAAAACTTCATCGCAGATGTTGTCGTAGCCTAAAATCAGTCGGTAAAACGGCCCAAAATCGACTGCTAAAGGTTTTACGAGGTATAATCAAAGAAAATTTTTGTTGAACTTTCGAAAAATTTTGCCAAAATTGAGGTTTTCAGAGCATATTAGAGGAAAATTTTTCGAATTTTTTTTTTTTAATCGGCATTTTTGTTTTTTTTAATCACTTTTTAAAAAAAAAAAATTTCATTTTTGTTTAACAACCCTAGGCTGGACCCTGGACTTTGCGGTTGGCACGTTTTATGATATTACGCTCCAGTTAACTCACGCTCCAACATTGGATGTTCTCGGACATTGCTAAAACGGACCTAAACCTAAAAACCAAACCTAAGCCCAATCTTAAGCAAAACCTGTTCCTAACCTAATCCTAACCTTAGCCAAGCCTTTTTAAGAAAGCAAGAATAAAAATAACTGCGTTTTGAACGAGTTTATGTTGAGTGCGGAGCGTGTGCACGCGCGCCAGTGGATTATGAGCAATGAGCAATGCGGATGCGGGGCAGGTGCATATCATAATGAAGCTTTGCGGGACTTTGCTCGTCGATCTTTGACCTGAAAGTAGAAATTGTCACAAAAAATTCTACCAAAAACAAAATCCACACAAAACTCTGGGCAAATTTTGATGGTCAAAATTCTTTTTTAATTAATTAAAAAATCCCAATTTAAGAAAAATGAATTTTCACTTTTTTTCGAACCCTACCCTATTAAAGCCTAAAAAATCAATAGGTAAAACGGTTCATGACGGTTTACAAGGTAATCTCGAAGAAAATTTTTGTTTGACTTTCCACAAATTGTTCCAAAAATAAGGTTTTCAGAATTTAAAAATCGGTATTTTTGTTTTTTTAAGTTTTTTTATGTTTTATTTTTGTTTTACAACCCTAGTATGGAGGGGGGGGGCACAGTTGTTGCAGAGCCTGGGGTTGTGGGAGGGGGGCGATACAGATCACTTTTCAAATTTTCCAGATAGGGAGAGCTGCTTTGGCACATGCGGTCTTTTGTCCGCAAGCCGGGCGCGGGGGACATGTGACGTTGGGGGGTCAAAATTTTGAAATTAGGTAAATAAATAGCAGAAACGCTTAAAAAAGTAAAAACAGCTGAATTCTGTTTAAAATTGCTTAAAATAGAGTATAAACGCCAAAAATTTATGAAATTTACCGAAAATTCAAGCAAAAATTGTCCATTTTAGTCAAAAATCGATTAATTTTACGTCTTCGAGGCCAAGCATTTTCAGATAGATAGCTGACTGAGAATTTTTTAGATTGATAATAGTTGAGCCGAAAAATATTTTCTGATAGAGATAGATTTGAAAATTGTTTTTGGGGGCCGTCCCCAGACCCCCCCCCCCTAGAACAACTATAGATTGAGTTAGATTCAAAAAAAATTTGGCGAAATCACTTATCAATTGGTGAAACTGTCTGGGGAAGTTTTCGGGGGACTATAAATTTGATCCTAGTGGTGGGGAGGTGTCAAGCAAATTTCAAGGAGGGGGTGTCAATGGTACAGTTTCAGGATTTAGGGAGGAGGGGGTGTCACGTGACCCAACACCCCATGTGATGGTCTCGGCTTCTCTGGTGCTTAAAGGGTGATACATACTCCCGCACCCCAGCCGTCCCCCACGTCTGTCTCAGAAAAACCACGCCTGCGTTTGATGTGCAAACCAACCGCTTCACGAATGACACCAATACTGGCAACCGGCACTTTCCATATTTTGTTTCGGTGACGTGTCATTTACTCCTTTTCCAAACCGATATCATACCTGTTCTTGCGTTTTAACTCTCAAAACGCAAATAATTATCCTCAAATTTGCAAATGGCAACCGAAATGTTCAGTTGTTTTGCCTATTTCCAGCTCTCCAATTTTAGTCAGGATTTTACAGGTTTTTTCGGTTCTATTAGAAAAAATAGCTTTTTCCCTGGATTTAAAAAAGTTTCTGCCAACGCCAACCCTACCTAGGCCAGACAGTCCGGACCGTCCGTTCCGGACAGCTCTCTAATTATTGAGAAAAACAAAATACAACTATGAACAAAGCATAACCGATTTGGAGATTTTTAAAATTGCTTCGATTCTGAGTGACCACTATCCATAAATTAAAAAGATAAGAGTTCACACAAAACAAACAATACTTTTATTGTTTTGCACAAACGACCTCGTGTAATGCTATTTTTATTCCGTGTTTTCGTGTTTCCGTTTGGTTTGTTGATCCACTGGCTCGCTTCCCTCACATGGGCACAGCGACCGCATCAGTGTCATACAACGGCAGTGAGTTACGTGCAAAGTAGATGTAGCTGTAACCGATCACGAACACAACAAAACTCGATGGAAACAACACAACACTCCATTTGTCCACTGTCACCGCTGTTGGCTTCTTCCAGTTCGCTGTTTTGAGGGTGCGCAGTTTCAAGCGAGCCTTGTACCGTGTAAACGGAGATCGTTTTTTACCCGGCTTTATTTGTGTGCCGTGCCCGTTTGCAGTCACTAATTCTCGCTCCAGCACTGGCAGATCACATTGCTGATGACTTGTTCCGGAGTTGCTTCCATCGGTCACCATATTGTGATCATCATCACCACGACGGTTTACGATGCAATGCTCTGCGGGATCGGAGCCGTCTGACGACTGTTGTTCTTCTTCTGGTTCGACAAACGCCGCATTGCTGACGTTTGATTGGCGTTGCCCGACAATTGGCCACAAGGAACTCACAATTTCAGACGATACAGTTGCTCTTCGATAGTTCTGCATTGTTTCAACATACAGTTAATTAGTGTAACACAATTCGTTTAAACATATTATTCAATTTCTTAACCGCAGCGTTGTTGTTGATGATCAACTCGACATTTCGGCGCGCTGCTCTCGACGGTTGCCCACGTATGTTTCGATTCCGGACCCTTTGTCGCCACGTGTGCACCAAGTTAGCACCGATACTCCGTTCTTGTTCTTTTCTGCAAGTAAAACTAATTTCGAATTTGAAAGCAAAAAGTCATAACAAAAAGAAAAAAGTACACTCGTTAAGTTTAGTACAAATTTGACTGAGAAAACGGGGCGACTGAAACGGCTTTACTGATGCGATTACTAAAATGGCTGCTAAATGTTATAGGCCGCCGAGGAACGCCTACATGTGAGACCAGCGCAACGGAAACAACAGCAACTACGTCCGGTGCGGCTGTTAAGTGTGGCGACAACCGTCTAACCACACGAGCCAAGTTCCTCCACGTGACTGTCCACGTCCCCAAATGGTGGTGAACGGCGTCGAGGCCCGAAGCGGAAGCCGCACTACGCACTACTCAACTGTTACAGCATAATTTTGAGTGCCCCGTTTTCTCCAAGTCTTTGTGAAACGTCAACAAACTTCCAAAGTTGCCCGACCACAGCCAATTCAACGAGCGTCAAGAACACAAAACAGACGCAGCCAATCATCCAGACGTCGATCGATTTCACGTAGGAAACGCGTGGCAGATGACGCATCACGTTGCCGAACTGAAACGTCAAAGCAAGAAGAGACGAAACGCCAAGTGTGATGCTGAAAAAGGAGGGAGCGATAACCGGTTAAACAAAAAGCAATCTGCATAGCATTTTTGATAATCTACGCTCTTAAAAACACCGACCGTGCCGACATCGACCGTGGCTCGAGATAGAAACTAATCCACGAACTGATCACGGTTAGAAACGTCGGAAAATACGTCTGCAGCAGATAGAAGCCGAAGCGTCGCTTGAACACAAACGTCACCTGTGGGAGGCAAACCACCGATTGGAAAACATGTGTCAAGAACTATACATAATGGAACGCCAACAATACGCGGCTACTAAAACGGCAACTAAACACGTTTATTAACACGTTTTAGAAGCCGTTATCTGAGTGGTTGGTTAGCTTTTCTTTCAGTCCTTGTTTACGCCAAACATAAGACAGGCACCGTTCACCTCTGCACGATCCCAGATTCCATTTGGATAAGCCATACGACGCGCGCTCGTGCGCCAGCCGACCAGTGAGAAGTCGGGAAGACGCACTTCTTCCATCAGTGTGACCGGGTGGTCTTCGAACCACAACAGATCCACCTGGTGAATAGAAACAGATTGTATTTCAAAACTATAGAATTAAATTTTGCGCAGTTGCGTTTTACAATGTTTTTTACCGCAATTTTTTGATTGCGTCTCAGGCATGTTTCTTGCGTTTAGTTGCGGGTCTTCTTGCCGAAAAAGACACATGAATTTGTTTTTTTTGCAAAAAATAAACTCCAAAAATGTTGTTTTCGACAAAACGTGACGCTGACTGGCAACTAGCATTTGGCAACTGAAGGGCAAACTAAAATTGCGCTCGTGTTATAAAAAAGTGTAAACGCGTTTTTCTAGTAGCCACGATAGTCGCACGTCTCTCAGTAATATGCTTCACAGCTCTCAGATTATGTTGCTGCTGTTTCAGCCAGTGCCAATCATACCTCCTCTGCGTTGTACAAGTAGCTCTCAAACGTCAACGAGCATTGCTGTGCGTCGAACGGGAACATCGTGAAGTCCATGCGACACGGCGCACGCACGCGCATCCGGTAGTTCGACCACACCTGCCCGTTCTCGTACAAAATCACGAACGCATTCTCGCTGGGCGACTCGTGAATCGCTGTTTCCTTGCTGAAAACAAAATCAACCAATTTGTGTGGTGCGTGGTTCTCTGCACTTCAGAAAGGGTAAACCTTTCTTGCTAACCGTTAGACAAAAGCTGAGCCACAAACGTACCCACTAAGAAAATAGGCTACTAGCGTACTAAGAAGGCTGTTAAAACGTGTTTATTCTTCATGAATGTTGTAAAAACGAGGTTTTAGCAACCGTTTTTTGTTGTCACATTTTCTCAGGGCACATGTAATTGTAACTGATGTGTTAGGCAATGATTGGGTGATTCCATTTCCATGCCACATAAAACTAACTCTTTGTACATTTCTTGTTCATTTCTAGCGTTAAAGCAAAAAGCACCGATCTTTTTTGGTGTGCTGCTTTTTTATAAACCATCCCGTCATCATGACCCCGCCTGTTTTCGAATCACTCTATTCGTTCAAGTGGTGATGGCCCTGCCCCTGAATGTTTCAATGTTGATCGATCGCTTTTACCGCAGTGGCGCTACTTGCTACAAGAGGATACTGACCGTGAAAAGGGTCAAGAAAAAATGCAGCTGGCAACGATTGGATTGGAGTGCTTGCAAACGCGGTTTGGCACTTTGTGGTTGAGTTGGGTGAGTTAGACAAAAAAGGCGCAAACGCGTTCGGTCAAAATGGTTAGTTTTTAGTTTAAAAAGTTTTACATTTTAATCCATAATCTTTCTGATTCAACCGACTTCCAAACCATATCACAGCTGGTTTTAACGCAAGCCGTTCTGACAACGTTGAAGCGAATGGAAATGTGAAATCCACGTCAGGATTGCTTGCTTGCAGTCGAAATCAGTGCAGACTGGCAAATGAAGCGTTGCCAAGCCAAGGTCAAGGTATGGGAAGTTGAGTTTTAGCGTTAAAGCTGCCCATGTTAGAACTTATACGCTGCGCTGCGCATCCTATTATGGCATCCAGTATGGCCGAATAAATGAACAGTCCCTGTTTTCTCAATCAAGGCGAGATTAGTCGCAGACTAGGAGCTGCATTTTCCAAAAATGCCAAGATATTTCAAAATCGTGCGTGCAATGGACAAAGAACAAACAGAACAGTACGAACAAATTGACCAATTAAAAAAAAAACACGTCAAATTTGACACACTATTAGGTTTCGTAACGTCTTTTTTCTTTCCTTTAAATTTCGCGCGCTCCTTTCACCCTGAAAAAACCTGCCATGCTTAACCGGCCATACCATTCGCTTCTAAATTTTCCTTTCTCCAACCACTCGATGCAGCCAACCAGCTGCCAAACCACTAAACTAAACTCATAAACAAGAATTACAGTGATTTCCAAAATGCCGGATTAGTCATCATCAACGCCCAATCAGCAATGTGCTCGAGTGATTTTACAATGCAACGAAGTCATTTTGTAATCAGTGGGAACAATGTGTTAGGGCTTACCAGAAGAAATAAAAGAAACCCGTCATAATCAAGAAAAACCTAAGCAAAGCCACAAACAAAGTAAAGCCTAAGCCTAAGCCTAAGCCTAAGCCTAAGCCTAAGCCTAAGCCTAAGCCTAAGCCTAAGCCTAAGCCTAAGCCTAAGCCTAAGCCTAAGCCTAAGCCTAAGCCTAAGCCTAAGCCTAAGCCTAAGCCTAAGCCTAAGCCTAAGCCTAAGCCTAAGCCTAAGCCTAAGCCTAAGCCTAAGCCTAAGCCTAAGCCTAAGCCTAAGCCTAAGCCTAAGCCTAAGCCTAAGCCTAAGCCTAAGCCTAAGCCTAAGCCTAAGCCTAAGCCTAAGCCTAAGCCTAAGCCTAAGCCTAAGCCTAAGCCTAAGCCTAAGCCTAAGCCTAAGCCTAAGCCTAAGCCTAAGCCTAAGCCTAAGCCTAAGCCTAAGCCTAAGCCTAAGCCTAAGCCTAAGCCTAAGCCTAAGCCTAAGCCTAAGCCTAAGCCTAAGCCTAAGCCTAAGCCTAAGCCTAAGCCTAAGCCTAAGCCTAAGCCTAAGCCTAAGCCTAAGCCTAAGCCTAAGCCTAAGCCTAAGCCTAAGCCTAAGCCTAAGCCTAAGCCTAAGCCTAAGCCTAAGCCTAAGCCTAAGCCTAAGCCTAAGCCTAAGCCTAAGCCTAAGCCTAAGCCTAAGCCTAAGCCTAAGCCTAAGCCTAAGCCTAAGCCTAAGCCTAAGCCTAAGCCTAAGCCTAAGCCTAAGCCTAAGCCTAAGCCTAAGCCTAAGCCTAAGCCTAAGCCTAAGCCTAAGCCTAAGCCTAAGCCTAAGCCTAAGCCTAAGCCTAAGCCTAAGCCTAAGCCTAAGCCTAAGCCTAAGCCTAAGCCTAAGCCTAAGCCTAAGCCTAAGCCTAAGCCTAAGCCTAAGCCTAAGCCTAAGCCTAAGCCTAAGCCTAAGCCTAAGCCTAAGCCTAAGCCTAAGCCTAAGCCTAAGCCTAAGCCTAAGCCTAAGCCTAAGCCTAAGCCTAAGCCTAAGCCTAAGCCTAAGCCTAAGCCTAAGCCTAAGCCTAAGCCTAAGCCTAAGCCTAAGCCTAAGCCTAAGCCTAAGCCTAAGCCTAAGCCTAAGCCTAAGCCTAAGCCTAAGCCTAAGCCTAAGCCTAAGCCTAAGCCTAAGCCTAAGCCTAAGCCTAAGCCTAAGCCTAAGCCTAAGCCTAAGCCTAAGCCTAAGCCTAAGCCTAAGCCTAAGCCTAAGCCTAAGCCTAAGCCTAAGCCTAAGCCTAAGCCTAAGCCTAAGCCTAAGCCTAAGCCTAAGCCTAAGCCTAAGCCTAAGCCTAAGCCTAAGCCTAAGCCTAAGCCTAAGCCTAAGCCTAAGCCTAAGCCTAAGCCTAAGAAAAACCCCCCCCCCCCCCCCCGCTCCCCCCCCCCCCCCCCCCCCCCCCCCCCCCCCCCGCCTTGCCCCGCAGCCTGCGCTCCGCCTGCCTGCCGCCTCCCTAGCCTGCCTCCACCACCACCAGCTGCCTCCGCCGCTGCCCTGCCTGCCCCGCCCCCCCCCCCCCCCCCCCCCCCCCCCCCTCCCCCCCCCCCCCCCCCCCCCCCCCCCCCCCCCCCCCCCCCCCCCCCCCCCCCCCCCCCCCCCCCCCCCTACCTAACCTAGCCTAGCCTAGCCTAGCCTAGCCTAGCCTAGCCTAGCCTACCCACCTACCTACCTACCTACCTACCTAACCTGACACTGAGCCGTAAATCATGATCAGCACCCACCTGTTTATGATACACGTTTCGGGTGTCCAGATTTGTTTGCGAAAGTTCGATTTCAACGTGATGTTACGGGCGCATATGTTGCTTTGCAGGTTATGGAATGCCAGCCGAGGGTCAATCCAAATTTCGCTTAAAAAACATGTAAATTCGTCAGTCTTAGTGATCCACGTTTTTGTTTTTTACCAAGAGACTTTTTAACTGTGTTGATGATTTGTATTTTATTTATCAAATATAAGCAAAACAACGTTTTCAGACGACACTCACCTGTACATGACATCCAGTGTGTAATCCGAGGCAAGCTCAGAAAACTCAGAGACACCTTGAATGTGCAGTTCAATAGTGACATTTATCACTCCGGACGTGTTCGGCAGCATGTGATAATCGTAGTTGGTCAAGAGCTTCTCGATGATGTTGCCAGTGTGTTGGCGATCTCGGTTGCAAAATGCGAAAGCGGACTGCTGGAAAAATGATGCCGTATTTCTTTTGAAAATTTTGACATCTTACAAAATTGAACAGCGGTTCAGAGGACACTTACTGTGACTGCTGAGCCCATCAGCAGCAGTGAATGCAATAAAAACGGTCCTGTTTGCAGTGTTCGAACTTGTTTTTCGTGGCGTTTGCACTTCATTATTTGTACTTGAATAAGAACGGTTCACATCGCAAAGGTATACTTTTATGCCGAGGTGTGAACGAAACCTAAACCAACTGTAGTTGAAAACCGAAATGAAATCGCGCGATTATTGCATGTAGGATATGCACGTTCAAGTGTCATTAAAATTTTTACGGGCAACCTGAAAAGCCAAATCATCGAGTGAACAGATTAGGGGCATCTCGAAGCACAGGACCTTGAAAAGTCGCACCCGTATTGCTCTGTTCATGTTAGGTCACGGATTTTCTCGATTGGCATGAGCCGAACTTGTCAAGCCGAATCTTAGATATTTTTAACCGAAGGATGCAGGCGCCATGTAAGTTATGTTCAGGTGAAATCACTGTGGCTGACGCTCTAAAACGTCTGAAACTGCCCGATGTCTGTGTCATTTTCATTTCCTACATTGGGCAGCATACATTATGTTGAGGACGAAAAATGCTGAATCTGTCATGAAAAAAGTAAAACGACTTTTCTGGTATAAAATTTCTTTTTGGACGGTTATTGGCGTTCTACATTGAGGTCAAAAGCGCATACAGTGCTGACCTCGGCTGCAGTATTTACTTATTGAAACAATCGAAAAAAACAGTCGATAAATTTCCGTTCATGCCATCTTCCTTGATTGGAATTTTGGTGGCATATAATTGCATTGGTTTGAAAATGTAAAGTTTGAAAACATTTAAGGAAGAAATTTGCGGATATAAAAGCCCATTGCAGTTATGAAGACAAATTGTATCCTGTTACCTACACTGTATGTGATGTTCAAAAATTTCAGGGTTATTTTATTTCAAACATTGTACGATACATGTACAAAAAATGGTATAAACTAAAGAAAAGCGTAGATTTCAATGATTTTTACACTGTATTTTTCACACAAGGGTGTAGTTGCTTAAGATGAGACACGAGATCAAATAAAATATCCGCAAAACGTTATAAGCTGCAATTTAGAATGCATTCAAAAACAAAAGCATGCAAATCCGAATGAAAAACCATGTACGATGTGGATTTGATGATAGCAGAAAAAACATAAATACGACCTAGTCGGCCGATATCGTAAAATATACAGCGGAAAAACGGTCTTCAAGGTGCTGTAGGAATCCTGCGGTCACAAAAGAGTGCGGCTCGCACTTTTTGCAGAATTGAAATATAGTGGAAGATTTCGTCGTTTATCTTTCTGTGTTTAGGTTTGCTTCATTGATTGCGCAAAAAGGTTCGAACGTATTTTTTCCATAACATTTTTTTTCTGAAAGTGGCTGTACGCTGGTAGTCAATTGCATACTGATTCCGTGCAGTCACTTTCAAAAAAAAATTACGACGCCATGCAATTTTCGATGCAGTGCGAAATGCAGTGCAGTGTGCAGTGCACGACGCAAATTTTTTTCTGCGTGTTGCAGTCTGGTTCAAAAGAGGACTTTCTCTCCAGTTTCGACTGTTTTTGCACAATATCTGTCTGCAACACAACTTGCGTTCATCCGTGTAACTCATCATGGCGTAATTGTACTAACATAAAAGTAGTAGTCATTCATCACGGTGAATTGTGCTAAACTAACATAACAGCAATCGTCATCCATCATGGTGTAATTGCACTAAAATAACAGTAATCGCCATTCGTGCACTTGCAACTTTCATGGCCGACTCTGCACGTGCGGCACAGAGTCAGCGAGCGCATACACGTACGCGTAGAACGCCAGGAACACTGCGTAGACCGTCGGGAACGCACGCAGGCAGATGCGGTCGATGTACTCGGCAGGGATGAACTGCACGTCCTCTTTGAACTCCTCGTACCAGACTGCGGCCGCGCGCAACCGCACACGCAACGACGAGACCACTCGGCCACGACAAGACTCGACCGAGACACCGTAGGCATGCGCGTCACCACTCTCGGCTTCGTCGTCCTGTTGTAGGAACGAATCGAAGGAACGAATCACTCAAAATCAAAATGGACAAAGCACGGAATAGAGGATAAACGAAAAAATGCGGAAAGTCAAAACAATTCCGTTCCTCCGTCCACATTTGCGCCTGGTTCTCAGTTCGTCAATTAATTTCCCATATGGAGCGTCTTTTTCTTCCAATGGACTGGATGAAAATGTCATCGACAAAAACTTGAAACGTGGCGTTGGTAATGATCAAAATGTTCATGTCTTGTTGCATAATTGCAATTTTCGACCTACTAAAAACTTACGCTCGAACATTGGACTTGTTCCGGTGGCTCTTGCTCGCTCGGTTCCTTTTTCGGTGGATGGACGAAATGCAGCACTTCCTGTCAAAAAATATTTTTTTAGCAAAATTTAAAAAAAGTATCCCAAAAACCACTTTCACAGTTAACCAAATGTTCAAATGAGTGCTAGTTTCACCACATCTCCGCTAGCAGCCGCGTCAGCAGCAAGCGCCGCTTCACGCATCTTGCGAATTTTCACTCTCCGTCGTAACTCCTTGATGATTTGGCCACCAAGTGCACGCTGGTGTTCAAGTCTGAAAGTGGCTAACAAATGTAAAGTTGAAAAGATAACTGCTAGTCTGCAACGGGTCGCGCCTTGATTGAGAGGAAAGACGAAAAGTGCCTTATTTATTCGGCCAGACTGTAGCTCGCGCAACAGGGCCACATACTGGTAGTCCAGCCCGGAAATAGTTCAGGAACTAGCCCAGCTCGTAGCCCATTTTTTGACGGCATGTTCAGGTACCTTTGCAGCTGTGCAACAATCGCAAACTCGAGCAACGTCGCGAACACGAACACGGCCGAGCCGATCATCCAAACGTCGATACCTTTGATGTAGGACACCCGGGGTAGATGGCGAAGTAGATTCCCAAAATGACACGTCAACGCGAGCAGCGATGCGAAGCCAAGTTGAATGCTTTGCAGTTGAATCAGTGTGATTACAGTTTAACCGAGTGTTTGTCTGTGCTGCATCGAGCTGCCGTTGAACCAATCATTTCGTCTGACCAACTCAGAAACGGCCAATCAGCTGCGATTGTTCACGCTTTACAATTCGACACTACGGTTTCATTGAAATCAAGTCGAAAATCTAAAGAATCC
The DNA here is from genome assembly GCA_030248135.1 of Theristus sp. LFF4_11. NCBI lineage: Eukaryota > Metazoa > Nematoda > Chromadorea > Monhysterida > Xyalidae > Theristus > Theristus sp. LFF4_11. Next base: position 59,041 of record JASANC010005577.1, on the reverse strand, counting down.
TTATTGGATACGAGAGCTTCTAATGAATTTTAACAACCGACCGTCCTGACATTGACCTCGGCTCCATGCAAAAGCCAACCCACGAGCCTAAAACTGTCAGCGTCGTCGGAAAATACGTTTGCAGCAGATAGAAGCCCCACCGTCGGCTGAACACAAATGTGACCTGCGAAAAGACATGCGGAAATGCAAATGAAGTTGAGTGGAAAAATAACAATAATAAATTGTTGTCTTTATTAGACCGCAGTTTTTGGACTCAGCAAAACACTAAAAGGTGTCTCAACAGAAGTCCGGCTTCTTGTCTGACACACTCGGCATTTTGGACAACTGTTATTTTTGGGACATGGACACCGCGCGGTACATCCAAGCGGACAGAACACCAGACAGGACACCTCTTTAGGGTGAAAAAGAAAACTTTTTTGGAAACTGCAAACACAAGCGTGTCAGCACTTCAGCCCTGTCCCAGATGCCATTTGGATACGGCAAGCGACTCGCATGTGTGCGCCACCCGATCAGCTCAAAGTCGGGCAGTTCCGGCATTTCCATCAGGGTGATTGGGTGATCGTGCCAGACCAGGTGCACCTGCGCAATACGGATTGCTGAATTTCAAAACAAACACGCCAGAACATTGCTCAACAGAATTACACTGGAAAAGTTGACATCAAGCGACCTTTGCGAAACAATAAAAAAAAATTCTGTAAAGCCTCAATCAATCTAGTAGACTGATTGCGTTGCGACATGCACATTTGTGTGGTCATGGCATGAACACGAAGAAAAGTACACACAAAGCGCATTATTCAGTCAATAAAGTACCCCCTCATTCGATACATTTACAAACTGATTTTAAAATATTTGGCAGCACATTCAACAACAAACACTGCGGCACCTCGTCCGCGTTGTACGAGTAACTCTCAAAGACCATCGAGCACTCGTGCGAGTCGAACGGGAACAGCTGAAAGTGCATGCGGCACGGCGCGCGCACGTTCACGCGGTAGTTCGCCCATAGTCGTCCGCTCGCGTACAGTATCGCGAACACGTTGTCGCTCGGCGACCGGTGGATGTGTGCTGCGAGAGAAGCGGTGCGAACGGTTACGGTGTTGTCAGTTACTCCAGAAGCATTTCACTGGAAATTTGTTTCTGTCGGTTTCGGCCGAACGCATCTGGACCTTGAAAAATACCACGAATCAAAAGATCTGAAAGCAGCAATGCGGTCACAATCATTTTTTCCGACCATGTTTGCTAGTGATCATGACAGTATCTGGTGTCCAAAGCCGTTCACGAAATGTGGTGTAGTTCAGTTTCATTGTGATATTTGTGGTGCACAGTGAAGTCGAGTTGTCCGTGATGCGCTTGAACGACAGTCGTGTGTCGGTCCACATTTCGCTGGAAATGAATGGAAAAGTTCGTTTTGATGACGATTTATATGGGGAAGTGATTTTTTGGGAGCCAACCAATAACCAAGGTGCATTTATAGATCTGCAGCAGGAGTCGCATAGCTAGTGCTGAAACTGTTTTTCATGAATGAAAAAGGATCACTTGTGCTATTTATATCATAGCTATGCGCAACTGATGCTAGTGCTGATGATGTTTCATGAATGCATATTTCATGGTCGAATTGCTAAGAAGGACAAGCGCTTGTTTTATAGATCATGACTTTTCATTTCGAATAAACAATACCTGTACCTGTACATCATGTCAAGCGTGTAATCGGAAGTCATTTCGTTCAACTCTGAGATGCTCTGCACGTGCAGTTCAATGCTCACTTCCACCGCTTTATCCGCCTGCGGCAGCAAATGGGTGTCGTACTGCATTAAAAGTTCCGATAAAATTTGATCGCCATGCCGATTGTCGCACTGCCAGGTCACTGATGAATCGATGAGATTGGAAAGGAATAGAGATGCAATCAGCAGGCGCCATGAGACTGTTGGCATGGTTGTTTTCTGTCATGGAGTTGATTTCTGTCAAAGACTTTGCAGTTTAGTAAGTTACCGCCTATGCCATGCACTGCATTCAAATTCAAATGCACCTAACGAAGTTGTTTTTTATTGTTTCAACCAGTTTTAACCAAACGACAGTGTATTGCCTGTTTAGTAAAAAAGCCTGTTAAAAGATAATAATAAATCTTTAAAAAAAACGTAGAAATTGGCCGGAAAGTTTCTTAAAAGATATCCATGTTGACGGGTCGAATCATTGCAAAAAGTAAAAACACGCACAACACGCACACTCAGCCAGAGAGGATAAATTTCTGCATTTGCTATTTTTGGTTCGCAGACTTTTCGTGAGTTGCAAGTTCTTCTTTACATTTGTTCGACTGCTCAAGTCTTGTGGGATCACTAATCACTCAGAGCCAAGATTCATTTTTTCTCAACAATAAGGTCAGATTGCGTGTTCCACAAAGTATGCGACCCATTCGCACATTGCGCTCTCATTATTTGGTGCTTTGGGAGCTAAAGCTGTCAAGTTGCACTGTTTGATTTCATAAAAAATGCGACTTTCAGCTGCGTTAGATGGAAAACGACATTCGTGTTATTCTCATGAAGAAACTTGTTTGCATCCCGACCCTACCATAAATTATCGAAAAACTTTTTCAATGTGTAGTAGTCGCCAACAGATGCTGCGTTTTCGAACCAATGCACAGTTACATTGTATGCTGAACTGACGCATCAACAATTAGATTGCAGCTGAACCTTAAAATAAACTCAAACGGACCAAAGACACCGTGCAAAAACTGTGCAGCACCAAACCAAGCATCCACCCCCACCGCCCCTAATCAAAAATAACCGCATCCACAAACTATTTTTGTTATATTCGAAGCTATTATTCAGTGCCCAAAGTGAAGATAATTGGCAGAAAAGGGCCATCAGAGAATTGCATAACTGGAAGCAATCAATTTGGAATCGTCCAAAAACGGTCGTATTGCTTGTTCTTCCCATTAAAGGCATTGAAGAAAAACATCGCGAATGATCGGGCAAAAATAGAGCACTGAGGATAAGTGGAGAGAAACTTTATCACTTCAAAGCATGTCAATGGAAAAGCAATTTATTTCAATTGACGTTAATGCGTCCGTTTGGCCGACCTGCACGGGATTATGCAATTTCGAACTTCCAGAAACATTAAAAACATAAGCTGAAAATAGAGCTCGAAAACACAATTATGGCAAATTCGGGCAATTCCGGCTTGCGCTTTATTTGAAAAGCCAGGCTGTGTGGACAGTAAAAGTTCCAATTAAAACAATTTGCGAAGCGCACCTACAATATGCATGCATCTCGCACGAGATCATTCCATTAAGTGGAGCATTTGAACTTTCGAAAATCATCCAGAAAATTGATTAGTGAAATGGACTGAAATAAGCCGCAAGGGAGTAAGTTGATGTTGAATCAGCGTGCGTCTGTGGCCCTTTCATCAAGTGCCAGAGCATTCGAGCAATAAACTGAGAGCGCATGCACGCTTCTGGTTCTAATCAAGCACCGTTTTTGAAACCATCAACAACTTTTAATGGACACGAATCGCGCACGCATTCCGCCTTTCGGCCGCCGTATAAATACTCGGGAAACAATTCGATTTGATCATACTTACTGTTTCCTGCAAAAGTTTCTTCAAAAGTTCCACTGCACCAACAACCAACATTGGTATCTTCGCTTCTCTGCTGAAGAAGTTTACTTGCCGCTCCAAAAGTTCGAATTTGAAATTCGAGCCGTCCAAAATTGTATGGCTCTCTTGACTCTGACAAACCTTCTGCTGTTGTGTTGGATTTGGAAGCTGCTCAACACCACTGAAGGTAAATGCTTCAAGCATCAATTTTTTTTTAATTTTGCGAAACCACACCTGCCTCTTGCCACTGCTGGGGTGCGCCATCTCTTTGTGTGCCAACCAGACTGGTGCGACGGTGTGATGGGTTGTGGTGTAACCGTACCGCAATGTCTGTGTGTTGCGGTGTACCGCAATGTCTGTGTGTTGTGGTGTACCGCAATGTCTGTGTGTTGTGGTGTACCGCAATGTCGGTGTGTTGTGGTGTACCGCAATGTCTGCGTGTTGTGGTGTACCGCAACGTCTGTGTGTTATGGTGTACCGCAATGTCTGTGTGTTGCGGTGTACCCGTACCGCAACGTCTGTGTGTTGTGATGCACCGCAACACCTAAAGCGCTCGTCCGCGTGTGGTCTGTTAGCCTCACACTAGTTTGCGGGTCTCAGTCTCCATGGTGCGGTACAGACCGTCACACCAGTTTGGGTGCGCCAACATCACGTACAAATACCGCCAGACACTGTAGAGCACATCGAACGTGAGTCACTCGCAGCAGGACAGCAGGCCGTGCACAGAACAACACTGTTGTTGGCGAGCATGTAGCACAGAAAACACGAGTAGTTCTGAGCCATAACATGAGGTAGGTGGCCCTGGACATTTCTGTAGCCCCTGCGATTGCTCCCACTGAATGACGCAGCATTTTGTGCAGCTCCAACCTTCCACACACATCACCTGACGCTGGTCGACGATGCCTCCAGTGGCGCTACGAACGAGAGCGACGTCGACACGCTGAACGGCATCGTGCTCTTTGATCCGTTCACGAAGCTGGACGCGCTCAGCGGCATGGCGGCGTCGCCAGAGACGTTCCGCATGAACAACATGACGGCGCTGCTGGCGGCGAACGGTGCGCCGGACGTGGTGCAGCTGCTGCACGAGATCAAGCGGCAGACGCTGAAGCTCGCCGACGACAACGCCAAACTGAATGCGAACATCAAGGCGCTCTACTGGAAGTTCTACTGTCTGCAGTCGAGCACGTCCGAGTGAAAACGATACGATTGAGTATACACATTCGATGGTGTTTTCTCGATTTTTGTCATATTCAACACAGCTCATAGAGTGTTTGCTTTTTTTGGTTATATTCTCATGTGATAAACGTTTGGAGAAGGGTGAACATATGCCGGTATTCGTTCCATACAGATTGGTTGAGAAAGACAGATGGTCTTCATTAAGTTTTAATTTTTTATTCACGTTTTTAGCTTCAGTGCAAAGCGATTTTAATTGTGCAAACTCATTTCTATTTATGGATGATCTTTGCTATACGGTATTCCACTTTTATCGCCTTTTTACAATTTTTTGTATATGATAAAGAAATGTTTTATATTTCACGATGTTTTTTGCACATAAAGTAAAGAGCATCTCATGCCGGTTGTTGATGTAGAATCATGCAAACATACGTTGATGACACACCCAGAATACGAAAAACTCATTTGGAAGCAGATACACAACCCGTTTCTGGAAAAGGTATGTCCAAATAATCACCGCAAAATCGGAAATGCAAACATCAACGCAAAAAAGAGGAAAGCAAAGCTGATGGCGTAAAAGTACCATGAAGTCGTGCATACAACGTTCCTTCCACTTATAAGACCCCCAACCAAAAGTAGGCGGAGTGTCACACGACGCCGAAGGCTCATGATCCACTAGCGCGCGCGTACACGCTACGGCCTCAACAAAAACTTGTTCAAAACGCAATTGTTCTGACATCTTCCTCTTTGAAAAGGCTTGGCTTAGGTTATGATTAGGTTAATAGGATTAGGCTTTAAGATTAAATGCGTTTAAGCAACGTCCGACAAAAAGAAGAGCAGCCCTAGGGAGTAAGATGAGAAGAACCACCATGCACGCGCGATCATGAGCATGAGCATGAGCATGCCGATGCCCGTGCACGTGCGCAAGAAGGCCCATTCATGCACGCGGTATTTACCCATACACAGCCCAAGGCCCGACTTTGCGGTGCCTCATATATTCCAGATTTATCGGATAGCGCATGTCGTCAACGCGAAAATCAGAACGAAAACGAGCGCCTGCAGTGGCATTCAGTCCAGATAATTCGAAAACGACAAAACAATCGAAAATAATGCCGAATAAAAATCCTGAAAACAAAAACCCGGATTCTGAATCTGCAAATGTGAATCAAACTTTATTGCGACTGGTTGATCTCGTGACAAAACTACTTGAAGAAATGAAGCAGCAGCGTGAAGAAAATGCGACTTTGCTTCGGGAACTGAAAGAGTGGCAACAGAACTCGGGCAAAACTCCGGATGAATCGACAATCGACCCTTCGTACGGCCGGCCACCGGCGCATTTGGCTGCGCTGCCCCCTGACACTCAAGAATTCTTCAACATCGACCAAGCGGCTCGCCGTGACTTCGCGACACAGGATGAAGTGACGCAGCGGCAGAAAAAGAAAAACAATTGCGTCATTGAGAACCTGCAAGAAGAGCAGCCGCCGTTCACAGCAACTGAGGCAAGTCGCGGTGACCCGGAACTCAATCCGGAACTGGCGGCGGTCAGAGCTTTGGTGGCGCAGCTGGGCGGAGCGCCGACGTCGGTGCGCGAATGTTTTCGGATGGGCTCCGTTGCCACATTTGCTGACGCGACGCGTTCTGGTGGTCGCCGCACTCGACCTCGTCCGCTCAAGGTGTTGATTGACGATGAGGGGCGCACAAAGGAGCTGTTGATGGGCAAGGACGCAGCAGCGGCGCTGAACGCAGGACGATCACAGCAGACAGCTAAGTGCTTTGTTCGAGCGGATCTGACCCATGTTCAGCGGGTGATTGACTTTCGTGCTAGGGACGTGCTCCATCATGTTCGTGAGCGATTCAGGGGGAGGGGTAGGACGTTTGTGCTGAGGGGATCCGGGACTGATGCGCACGCCATCTACGAGAGGGTGCCCAACAGTTCTGGATCCGGTTGGCGCATGCAGTTCTATTCTTTCCCCTTCGACATCGGTCTCACTGACAGGATGGATCGCGAGCTGTCACAATCTGGTCCAGTCCCCGATGGGCAGGGTTAGGTCCGCGGCTCTCTTGTTGGCGTGAATGGAAACAGACCGTTACTGGGAAGTGAAAATAAAAAATTGTCTTTCTATTTCTGTAACGCAAGGTCGCTACTCTCTTCGGGTAGACGGGAGGCTTTGGAGTGGTTGACTGATGTGGATAGCAAATCTACAATATACATCTTTGTGGAAACGTGGCTTGACTCAACGGTTTCTGACGCAATTTTAAGTAAAAATGGAGATTTCCAAGTGTTTCGATTAGATCGGATGACGGGAACTCGAGGTGGTGGGATCTTATGTTTAGTGCCAATTGGGATTAATGCGACTTTGGATATAGCTAAAACTCACACGTGTGCAGATTTTGAATTTCTCAGTCTCAAATTTTTTATCAATAAGAAGTGCTTTGGCTTGGGAATAATGTATCGTCCACCACGATTGATTACTTTGGGGGGAAATTCCTGGAACCTGTTCTTGGAGACACTCCGAATTCAATCTGAAGTTGGTTTAGGAGCGTTTATTTTCGGGGATTTTAACTTTCCCGATGTGTTTTGGGATACCAACTTGAGAACCAACATTTCCAAGGTTAGTCGAGAATTTGTGAACTTTATGGCAGACTTAGGGTTAGAGCAAGTAGTAGATAAACCGACGAGAGGACGAAACTTTTTGGATCTCGTTTTTTTGTCGTCGAAATGTTTTGTGGACCATTTGGAGTTGGCAAGCCCCTTTGGACCGGATGATTCGTTCAGCGACCATCAATCTATTAGACTCATTTCTGCACTCACTATTTGTCCGAGTAAGAAGTCCCATATGACACGATTTCGGGACTTCAAAAAAACCAACTGGGATGATTTGCGTCATTTCCTGACGTCGCAAATTTCACCAGATCCGCAAAATGAGCAAGGCGAAAATGTACTGGGTAGTTGGTCCCTGTTTTTCAGGAATTGTCCGGATGCAACTTCCATGTGCTGGAAGTTCGAAGAAACTTGTCGTTTCCTCATACGCTCTTTTGTTCCAATCGCTAGAATATCCAATCGATCAGGCAGACAGCAAACCTGGAGCCCAGCTCTTCAACGGCTCCTGAATACTCAGATGAGATTAAAAAAAACGGTTTAAAAACCCTTCCAAAAGAAACATAAACCAGTTCTTGTCACTCAGAGCTGTAAATAAGTTGATTAACAAACGAAGACGCCGCGAAGCATATCTGGCCGAAAAATCTGCACTATCGAGCCCCGATCCAAAAAAATTTTGGACTTACGTAAAGAGTAAGTTCTCTGACAATAACACTCTTCCAGTGTTAATGGACAAGAACGGAACGCATTTGTTTACAGATAAGGAGAAGGCTGATGGGTTCAGTGAGTTTTTTAGCTCGATTTTTGAAGAGAGCGAGACTCACGATAACACCCGATTGGATAGTATTGCCACGCGTAGCACACTCCGTCATTTTACCGAAAGGGAGGTCTTCAACTCACTTAGACGACTAAAGAATAAATCATCAGTTGGCCCAGACGCAATCCCAGGTATCTTCTTGAAAAAATTGGCTGTTTTTTTGGCCGAGCCTTTAGCTTCGATATTCAATGCGTCGCTCTTCTTGTCGGATGTTCCGCCAAATTGGAGATCCGCGATCGTTCAACCAATTCCCAAAAAGGGACGTAGTCCAAACCTTGTGGATTACCGCCCTGTGTCATTGACATCCAATTTGTGCAAAGTCTTCGAGGGCCTATTGAAGGATAGAATTTTAAAATTTTGTGTTGAAAATTCGGTACTGTCGCCATTTCAGTTCGGCTTTCTCCCTGGGCGTAGCGTTGAAATACAGCTATTATGCTGCTTGAATGATTGGACACGTAGTTGGGATTGTAATTATCCAGTTGATGTCATTTATCTAGATATTTCTAAAGCTTTCGACACAGTGAATCACAAAATTCTTCTAGAGAAACTGGGCACCTTTGGATTTGATGAAGTTTTGATTCAATGGGTTGGCGCTTACCTCCGCGAGCGTTCACAAACAGTTAAGGTAGGTAGAATGCGGTCAAAATCGTGTAGGGTGACTTCAGGAGTTCCTCAGGGTTCAGTCTTGGGACCTATCCTTTTTGCGCTATTCATAAATGACCTCCCATCAGTGATAAAACACAGCAAGATGTTTATCTACGCTGACGACGTTAAGTTATATAAAGAAGTGTCGTCTGACTACGACCGCTCCCTACTTCAGGAGGACATAGATGCTATAAATGATTGGATGCAAAGAAACAAGCTCAAACTCTCTGTAAACAAAACTGTTTGCTTGCATATTCAATCGCGTCTCAACCCTGGTTTCAAATACTACATAGATGGGAACGAAATTGAGCATCAATCAACGGTCAGAGACTTGGGAGTCATCATGGACAGTAATTTAACTTTTAAAGAACACATTACAAGGGTTGTAGCTAAATCAAGAAGTGGTTGTGGGTTGATGTCTAGATGTCTCAGAGTAAAAACCCAAAATCTTCAGCTGAAACTGTTTAAAACGGTGATTGTTCCAAGATTAACTTTTTGCCCCAGCGTCTGGTCGCCGTCGTTGATAGGGGACTGCAGAAGAGTAGAATCCGTTCAACGAAGTTTCACCAAATACGTTCAAGGAGTTGATTTAGGTGATAGTTACCAGAAAAGAATGGACGACCTCGAGCTTCTGCCGCTTTTCGTCCAGCGCATAATTTCAGATTTAATTTTAGTTTACAAGATTCTCACACATAAATGCCATATCCCCGAGTCTGTGGAGTTTTTTCAGGTTCACGAAGGAGAAATTGGCACCAGGGGTCACTCTCTTAGGTTGAAGGTTCCGATGGTAAATACGTCCATCCGCAAAAATTTCTGGGGAACGAGAACTGTTGTTCTCTGGAATTCATTGAGTCAAGCTACGGTTGCCTCCACTTCAGTCACTACTTTCAGGAAATCTCTGTTGCTGAGAGACCGGGACCTTGTGCTGAAATTCGCTGAAACAAAATACTCGACAATTTTGATATAAATCTACAGGAGAGTCCGCTTCCTACCCGAAAACTTCCGCTTTAAAGGGATGCGTCTTTCATTCGCGCCAATCTCAGTCTCAAATCAATTCATTTTAATTTGTTGTATTGGAGTTCCGCCGGCTTGACCCTGTCTGTCCAAAAGCTTCTCGCTTCTCACGAACTTTCAATGTAAATTACAAATTCTCCTGCCAACCTTTCTCATCAACATCTTCAATCACAAAATTGGGTCTATAGTATCTAATTTTCCATCTCGATAGTTCCAGACAACTTGCCCCAAACGGTCGAGATTGTGACAGCCGCTTACTTGATTTTGCTTCATTTGTGTGCTCGTGCCCGTCAGTGATTCGCTTTGTGTACGTGTGCTGCGACAGCTATGAACTTCATGCGATGTGGTTTTTCGTAAACCAGCGATTCGACGAACTCGTAATTTACCAACCAGATTTATTTGTCTCAGTTTTTTTTTTCAATCAGCAGTTTCAGTTTCAGTCTGACTGTCGGAGTCGGATTGTTTTGTTTTGTGTTGTGTTTTGTTTTGTTTGTTTTGTTTTGTTTTGTAGTGTCGTGTTTTGACTGTGTTGTAGTCTTTGAGTGTTTGTTTCGGTTGACTTTTTTCCTCAGTTGTGTTGACAGTTCACTTAAAAACCGGACATTTTCATGTCATTTCCTTTCTGATTCCACTTACTTTGAGGCATTCTGTTGTTTTAACTTTGAGGCGTTTTGTTAGGCTATTGGATCATACAATTGCTTTGTGTTGATTTGCTTTCAAAGAAAACTGGAAATCTGAGAGCGAAATAAAATCAATCAATCAATCAAACGCGTGCGCTGAAGCGCGTTCACACGTGCTAACATGAACGGGCGTATGAATGTGCGTATGTTCTAAAAACTGAAGCGCGCTGCTGTTTTTTGCATTCGTGAATGTGAAGCGAAGTGACTCGCGCTGAAGCGCGCGAGCGCACGCGCTTCAACCGCCATGAATGGCGCTTTTTGGTTTTTTTGATTCGAATTTTTTAATCGGCATTTTAGTTTTTTTTAAATTTTTTTTGTTCAACAAAATTTTTTTGTTTAACAAATAAAGAAGACCCTTTGTTTGTTTTTTTTTTTTTTTTTTTTTTTTTTTTTTTTTTTTTTCACCCCACCCGCCCCCGTAATGGCCCCCACAAAAAGGGTTTTATTTTTTCCCCGGCGGTATATTTGGTGTTTTTCCCCCCTTTTTGTGGTTTTTTTTCGCGCTTTTTTTTTTTCCCCCCCCCCACCCCCCAAAAAATTCGTTGTTGATTTGTAAAGGCGAAGACACTAAACGAGAACAGATTATCTGTCGTCGGGAATCGGCGTCACACTCACAGCCACCGGCAGTTTCGGCCGTTTCGACTTTGATGGCTGCTAATGCGGCTATTTTCCACTCTGATGAAACAGAAGATGAACGCGCTGAAAAGCGTCGCAAACAAGAAGAACGCATTGAACGCGAACGACAGGCGGTCGTGGTAAGACTAAGAGAAGAGCTCTGCTGTTTGTTTATTTGATGGCATCCCCACAGTTCCCGAAACCGACGTTGCCCGCCGAGAGTGGAAAGTGGTGGGAGGGCAGCCTGTGGCACTTGACGCGCCCAGCGATTTCCCAATCAGAAACGCACCCCCAATTTTGCAGCCGGTGCTGCAGCGCGTCGCCGTGCACCAGGGCGTGCGAGAGCCTCCCGATCGCAGCGAGCTGCTGGCGCTGGTGTGCACGCTGGCGCCGCAGGTGATGAACGCGCTCGCGATCGTGTGTCTGCTGAGTGGCGCCGATGTGACCATGGACGAGCTCGTGCAGTACGTCAGCTACGTGCTCATGTACGGCGGGTCGACGTCGCGCAACGCGTCGTTCAAGGCGACAAAACCGGCCTCCAGGTGCGTTCAGCTCAGACAGACGCCGACCGGTTGTTGTTGTCGTTGCTGGCTGAGTACACACCACACAGCATGTTTGTTTAAATCGGTCGCTTGCACTTCTACTACAAACTGCAGATGAACGCCGCATAAATCCCAACCAATTGTTTTTTTTTCAATTGCTGTCCATCGAATTTCAATGTTCGTCAATGCGCACCATTTTCACAGGGAACTGATGTCCCTGCTAAACGTGCCCGACTATCCGTCACAGAAATGCATCCGATGCGGAACCGACTGTGCGCCCGTTCAGGTGCGATACAGAATAAGCGGTAGCTTTGGAATAATTTCTGGGCACGTTAGTTCGGTTGTGTTTCTCGTTTGAGTTATTCGGAGATGGTTTTCGATGCCGTAGTTGTTTTTATAGAAAGAAAGAAAATCCACTTGGTATTTAATTAATGGTTTTCAAAGAAGCGCATGCACAAACCAAACGATCTGATCACAGCAGTTATCGCGTGTTTCAGCGCACGTGCTTGTTCGTGACCGTGCATTGTTTGGACGAGAACAGAGAGCAATGTTTTCCGACTAAACCATTAGTTCACCCCAACGACAGGTTGCCGCGCCGCGCCGTGTGCTCTCGTGGCGTTGTCGTCGTGCGGAGTGCCGCAAAGTGTTCAAGTTCGGCGTGGCACAGCCGGTCGAGAATCTGACCGTGAACGACATGTTCGAGTCGCACCAGCAGCAGCGCCATCATCATTTCGACGCAGTCATCAACGTGCCACCGCCGAATGTCACCATGTACAGCGGCGGCGGTGCGGGCAGTCGCTCGAATCAGTCGATGTCGTCTGACAGGGCGGACACCGACTCACCGTTGCTGTTGTTCGAGAACTTCGACGAGTCTGCTTTCAATGAGGACTTCGCAGCGAGCAATGGTGATGCGAGCTTGCAACAGTCGCGACACCCGTTGCAGCCGACGCCGCCCGGCGCCGAGGCGAAGCAAAACGACAGGCAGCCGCCGCCGCCGGTGGCGATGTCGAGCTCGGGCGACTCGGCACAAAGGTTGGGGCCTTTTTGATTCTGGGTGTTGTGTTGTTGTCATTGTAGAAGCTAGCAAGGCTGGCTACAGAGGCAGCTTGTGATCTGGCTTTCCATTTATTTTTAGGGTTGTAAACAGCCGTTTTTGTAGTTCTTGTTGAAAGACGCTTTTTCTGTTTGGACGAAACACCAGCACCCGCAGATCAGACACTCTCAAGCTTAATACACGAAGCACACACACACAAAAATCGAATTTTTATCCAAACGTGCGACATTTTTCCAACGACACGCAATCCCAATTCGTTTGAATGGAGAATTCACTCATTCAACTCATTCATTTCGTTCACCTTGTTTTTCAGATCGCCCATAATTGCAAGCAGCTCGTCGTCACTGGCAGACGCCCCACCAACCAAGCACGAACCGCAAGTGGAAACGATCAACAAATCAGCGTCGTCGTCGACCGCTGCTTCACCATACAGCATCACCAGTGCGTTCACGTCGAGAAGGTACGCTGGGGGAAAGTCAGCTTGCAATAATGGAACATTCTTAGTCGAAGTAGGAACCATTTCCGCGGAGCTCGCAGAAAAGCAGCCATTTTGGCACCAACGCCATGAGTTACATACAGCAACACTTGCCAACAACGACAAAAACAACAATAACCACTTTATTGATTGCCGATCGATTGCAGGTATCGGCGTCACAGGTATCCGCGTGTCTCGTGGCCATACGGCAGCAACAGTACACGATTGCGAGCACCACCCACGGACACAGCTCATTCGTCTGCCTCGGCGTCCGTGTCGACGATCGGCGAAACACCGCCGCAACACGACGATCTGAACGAGGACGAGGCGTTGTTCTTCCGCATGATGAAACTCGAAATGCGCAAGATGACTGAGGAGCAGCGGGCGTTCGCGAAGATTCGCATCCAGCAGGTGCTCTACGACGCCCGGTTCACGATGCGCACGAACAGCTGAAGTTACTGTGGGTCCGAGTAAACCGGTCACTTTTCTGTGAGGTAAAAGGCGCTCGAAAATTTGAGTGAACGAAAAAAGGGGCTTGTGATTTGTGAAATGGGGTAAGATCAAAACATGTCTATTTCACGACTCGGCTCCATTTTTTTCTTTCAAATTTACTCTGTGACACGTTTATTCAGACGTACATTTTGGAAATTTGTGAACTGATGCGGAATTATTGTTATTGTTCTTTTGTCTGGTTGGTTTGTAAATATACTTTGCTATTTTTGTGATCATATATGACGATCTTGTGGGTTCTCTCTTGCGGTTCTTCGAAGTTATTAAATTTTGGATTTTTTACGCGGGTTTGTTTTGCAGCAGGGTGAGGATTTCGGTATCTGGACATTTTAGATTTTGCGTTTTGACATCTGTGTTAACGCACGTGAGTTTGCAAACGTACAACTAAATCGAACGAACCTGTTACTTCTTCACACCGATTCTTGTTTCTGTCTTGGGATAATAAAAAATATCGGCCAATCTTGTTTGAGTGTTTTTTCTTTTTTCCACGTTTTACCGATCGTGACTCGTTCAGTGAACGGAGTCAAAATTCTGTTCTTCAGCAGATTTTCTTTCGGGAACAAAATCTGGAATCTAATATTCAAACTAAAAACGTCCTGTCATTTGACGTGCTGATTGGCTTCATCGCGTGTCGATCGAACGAATTGCGATTCCAGAACAGCGAATCATCTGATTGCCTGCAGTTCCAGTGTTTCTGCCTCAGCGATTTCGTGCACCTCTGAAAGCCGATGGAGGCCAATACGAACGGCACCAGCAAGGAGCCGTCGCCGTCGTGCAGCGAGACGAGTGGGAAAATGCTGGATGCTGACGGGGCACGCGCACACGCGAGACGACCGCAGCGCTCGGCAGCGACGCTCGCGAAGTCGAGGTACTGGCAGTTGCTGACTGCGGGGAACTCCGACGGTGGAACACTAAACTGTGGTGAAACACTGATTGGCTGTTTGCTGATTTGAGTCATCTATTTTTTATATTTGGTTCTAAGTTCAGCTGAATTTGTTATTTACATGAATGTTTTGAGAATGTTGTGGAAAAAACACTGCGGCTTTTTAGGCGAACGCTTTTCAGGCCAGTTTCATGATTTTCATTGACTGCCTTTTCTGCCATTCTAGGATTGCCGGCCGTGCAGAGAGTCCGAATCTGTTGGAGCAGCCCGACAACAACCAGGTATTGCTGGGTGATTGCAGTTTGCAGTCCAATTTGAAACAGAAATACGGTAATGGCCCGCTTGCTAACTCAAGCTGAATCTTTGGGCTACTATTCGGCGAGTTTCCAGTGCGACCACCGAACTTTTATCCAAAACTTCTCTCCCGGCACTGCCAGATGCAACAGCTGTGCCCCAAGCTGGCCGCAGTGGCGCGTCAGAACGGCGTGCCGGACGCGAAGACGCACGACAAAGGCTGGACGGCGACGGTGTGCGCGTTGCTCGCGAAAATGGGCCGGCCCTCGGTGGAGCGTCTGTTGTGTGCGTTTGAGACGCCCCACGGCGGCAGCAGTCAAGCACACGAGCACGAACAGCTGGCCGTGCACACGGAGCTCGTCAACCACGTGCTCCATGACGCCGTGCGCGAGCACGTGAAGGCACTCGCACACGCGGCCAGGTACGCATGCTTTGGGTTCATGTGTGCGCCACCCTGTATGTACAGTCGGTTTGTTTGAACAGGTCACTTGTTTGGAGCGGAGTACGGAGCTCGCGAAAGAAAAAAGAATGGGATCAGAGAGAAATCAGGGTTGCTTGAAACTCAGCCACTGACTTCAATGAAGAGCACGGATGCATTCGTTCTTAATGCAATGGAAAGTATCGTTCGCGAGCTCCGCATTCTGTGGCCAAACAAGTGCCAAGTCTAACCAAACACACTGCATCTGCGTTTCGTTTTCTCCTCCCCTGCAGTCAACTGACGGTCGTGCTGAACGCCCGTGAGCAGCCGGTGCCCCGATGCTCGGAGTGTGCGAGCGCGTGCGCCTTGCGTCCGAGGCTCGTTGACGCGACCGAACCGGGCAAGCCGCCGAAAACGGCGATCGCGCAGTCGCGTCTGACTTGGCGATGCACGAAACCTGAATGCAGCCGTTGGCAGAACAGACTGGTTGGTTGGTGTGCGCACTGTTATCATCCTTTTGTGCAAAGCAGGCGGTGTAATTAATGTTGACTGGGTCTGTGGAAAAGTCGCACAGCTGAAAACTGAACTGAACGAAAAATATACAGTTCGGCAATCAGCATCATCTGGCACGCTACTCAGTGGCCAAACGAGGCTTGTGTTCATTGTCTTTCATTGCAGATCCAGCCAGCCGCCACTGAGCTCAGCAACAACAGCGCACAACTGCAGGCGCAATACCAAGCGAAACTGAACACCGCCTTCCTGAAACTTGCCAACGATCTGAAGCACGTCGACGTCACGCCGGAATGGAGGGCCGACCTGCGCAAGCACTGCGCCCGTGTGAAGACGTTCGACTGTCAGCGGCTGCTGGATGAACTGCACAAAGGTGGGAGCGGTTTGTGCTGTTGCGTTGGTACTGAACGTTGTTTTGTCAGAGATGTTTTCCGGATTCGGTATTGGATTGAGAATAGTAATCGAATGGCTGGTTGATCACGGCATTTACCTACCGCATTGGGCGGGAGTAAAACTATAGGGAAGTAGAACACAAGGATCATTGACTGCGCAGAAACTGTTTTGGTTCAATTTTTCATCGTTTCCTAAGCATATTTGCTAAATTGCTTACAATGGGAAAGTTGCGCTAAGAGATCGTTTCAAGCCCCGTTACAGTAGAAGTTGGTCCCGTTTGGTGGCCCACAGTTTCGCCACCGTTGTGTCGCATGCCCAGGCCGCCCATCCACGGTGGTCACGTACCTGGATCAAATGCGAACGCCCGCAGCGGTTCAGATTCGTGCGATGCTCGGCTTCCCGCGTGGCTCCTCCACAACGCACGTGCGCTACGCGACACGCCAGCAGAACAGAAGCACGGCGAATACGGTGCTAGCTTTGGTCTCATTGTCATTTCTCGTTTTCTGTCGGCCATTTTTTATCTATCAAGTTTTATTTCGTTCGCTTTTCAGTTCGACGTTTGCCGCAAACTCTGGGAGGGAGTGGTGCCGGAGAAAGGTGAGTCGTCGGTCGTCAGCAGACGTTCAGATTCAGTAAAGTTAGCTGATTTGTGATCTGTCTCCAACTACACACCACCAACCAACATTCACGTCAAATTTTCTCATCGCTTCCAATGTTTCGTCTTAGCATGATAAGATTTAAAAAATTTCTTTTGTTTTTCCTTTTGTCTTTTGATCCCCCCGTGCTGCAGACGCAGACCTGTACGCGTCGCTGCGACTGCGGCCGAACAAAGACGCCGTGATACACGTGGGCCGACTGTACCAGGCCGATGTGCCCCCTGTCGACACGTGCCTGCCGAAGATCGCAGAGGCCTTCGAGGGGTACCACGATGATCCGTACGTTCAGTGTTGTTTGTTGCACGTTTTATAGCTGAAAACATTGCCTAAATTACTGTTCGTTCGTTCTGTTGATCGTTTGTTGTTCATTGGCGTGCCACCACTGCGGGCACAGTGAAGAACGTGCCAATTTACTGCCAGCTGGGCTGCACGTAAGCGGTGTGTTTTTCGACCACCTGAACGAAGGCTCACTGGACTCTGGTGCACTGCTGCCATTCTCATGTTAAATCTGATATTTTTTTATTTCGTTCTGCTGCGACTGAATGCGTTTGACCCGGTCGTATCCATATGCCAAGGGTCACTTGATGCAATTTTTAGTTTGCCATGTCAAGCATGAAAGTTCACCAACTATGCGTGCGTGCAAGCGCATTGAGTCGCAGCACCAAAGAAAAACACCGCAACAACTGCAGTTCCCCCAATTGACCCCTGTCACGTGTCCCATTCAGCAACGAGCGCCGTCTTTCTGTGCCCGTCTGGCTGCCTCCGAGCAAGGACTCGCCAGCCGACTGCACCAACGAACGTCTCAGCTGGCTGTGCGCCTGGGCGAGTCGCGAGAAGAACATGACACAGGAACAGGTGACTCGCAAGTCGCAATGGTGTGTGGTTGGTCTGGCATGTCGGCAGTCAACTGATTCTCTGTCCTGAGAGATTCGTCATGTGTTGTTGTGGTCGGCTGTGGGCCTGCCTGGGAGTCAATTCGGAGGCCCTCCTGTCAGTCCCGTTCTCTCTGGATTCAGGGTCCAGCCTGAGCGCCGGCCCCTGCGGCCTGCCCCGCCGATGCAAACTCGAGGGGCACCCTATTTTGTTGCTTGCGTTCTGAACAGTTTTCTAACTTATCTAAGGACTAAACCGATCGTCTCACAATTCGTTCGTGTCACTCCTCGGCACCAATTTGTTTCTCGTATGTATGTGTCTGTCAGGCTGCGTTCTCGTTTGCAGACGCTTGCACTGCTGCTCACCTTCAAGTACAACGTGCAGAGCACTGCGCTCGCAATCAAGCAGCTGCCGCCGCAGCATTCGCGCGCGTTCACGGCCGATGAACGCAAAACATTCCAAGTGGCCTTCCACTACAACCGCAAGGAGTTCAGGCGTATCCAGGAGGTGTGTCACCGCCACCGAAGTGACGGGGCATGGGGACTGTATCATACAATTGGAATTTTGAACCGGTTCGGTGTCACTGATTGTTTGTGTCACTTCGTGAAGAAAAAAAACGTCGGCTGGTCATTTTGGAACGCATTCAAACGGGTCACTTGCCAAATGCCATCGCCACCATTCAACCAGATGCTTCACTCATACAAAAACAAAACGGCAACAACAATCAAATTACCACCGATGCTGTTTGCATTTTGTTGTTTTTGCAGCAGTTTCTACCAGAACGACCCCTTGGCGAGATTGTCGAGCATTACTACACGTCACGCTATAAACCACCGTTGGTGAATCTGCCGAAGCGACGACGTCATGATAGCGAGTATGTTTGGGGGAGGGGCATTGTTGATAGGGGCAACTTTTGTGGCTTGTTCTCAGTACAGTCTCATGGGCTGGTTGGCTGTGTTCGAATTGGCCGCACTGATTGGTGCGACCAGCTCGATGTCGCTCTACGACCAGCATGCCAGAAGCCAAGCACCTTCCAAGCAATGCCTGCACAGAATGCTACACCAGCCAATCAGCTGATTGCATGTGATATAAACATTGGCTGTATATCTTTGACTTTGGTTTCGTTCAGCTCAACGGACTCGCAACGCTCGAAGAAATCGCGCAACTCCGATGACGACGACGACGATGATGATTCGGTTTCGTCGTCGTCGACCGATGAGCCAGACCGTCAAAGTCCAAGGGAGACGGACGATGAGTTGTTCGAGGAGAAGACAACCGTGCGCAACCCGCCGATACTGCCGCAGAACGGTTCGGTTTGGTACTGGTTACTTCTGAGTCCGTTTTCATGCTGAACGTTTTTGGAAACTCCGTTTAATATGCACGGTTCTGGTTTATTTGCCCGTGCCGCAATGTGATGTGATAAAGATAATTTCGGCCACAGTATTTCGATTAGTCGAGCATAATGCATAAAAATTGAATAAAGTTTGACGAACTAAACCAATCTCAGTGACATTTCAGTGCCCGGTCTGTCAGTCGAGTTGTCAGCTGGCAATCTACGCCAATTGGCGGCACCAACGCAGTTGACAAACGATCGCACAAAAACCGTGATGCAAATAGACGACTATCTCGAGTACGTTTGACGCAATTTGGGGTTTGTGTCGACTCAAGGTTGCTATGATATGGATAGGTGCTGATTTGAGCTTGGTTTGCTGATTTGAACACTGGTGGCGTTCACGTTCGATCAGCGGTCTAGAGCATTCGTGAGGATGAAGGTGCATTCATGAAATAACGGCACGAAAGCTAACGACCACGCTGAGAAGGCGTTCATGAAAGGACATTGATTAGCGCTAGTGAAAGTAATGCATTGTTGTACAATAACACAGTTGCTCATTTTGCATTCATGGAAACTCTGTCATTCGGCGCCAGCGATGCGATTTCTGCCAAAAATTCGTGGATACAACTGTCCTCCCCAACCAATATCACTGAGCTTTCAACCAGTCGACCACACCGGTCACATTCTGCAGCACGATCGAGCGTCGCACGACGGGCCTGCTGTACAAGGACGAGCATTTGCTGAAGCCGACGATTGCGCGGCAGCTGCGGGAGCTGTCGGTGAAGGCACAGCGTGTCACGGGCAACGTGCGGGCGCTGGTGCAGCACGAGCAGCTCAGACGCAAGCAGACGGCGTTCAAGCACGACTGGACGGTGGTTGAGAAGCAGATGGCCGTCAGAGGTCGGGCTGGGTGCTGCTTGCTTTGTTGGTCGTTGCCGTGCACTGCGGGAACAGGGCGCGCCAACTTGGCGTCAGCCAGGCCTGCACGTGGACCACCTCCAAAACGTAAAGGCTCGCACGGACGCTGGTGCACTGCAGCCCGGTTGCTGTTGTCGTTGGCTGTTTATGGCACTTAGGATTTTAGTGTCTGCTGATTGGTCCCGTTTCGGCAATGTACCCTGACATTGGTTGCTTGTGGAATGTGTGGTGATATTTACTTTGCACGGTCGAACTGTTGAGACGTATGCAATTAGTGTCGACCTAGTTGTTTGAATCTGATTGGTTGTATCGAGCTGGTCAGACCATTCAGTGAGCCCGATTCCAAATCAGGTCAATCAGCTGATTCACACTTCGACTGTAGGCTCACTGAACCGAACTAATGAAGCCAGTCGGGTTGAACTATTGAACAGATTGGATCATTTTTCCACCTGTGTCCTTTAGTGCAATGCTCATTCTGCTGCAGCATACCAGCGGTACAACGGTGACCTGCACGCGGTCACGGAGATTGTGGGCACGAAAATGCAGTCGCAGGTCGAGGAGTTCGTGCGACAGTACAGAAAGGCATTCCGCTTGGATGAGGTCAGTGGTTTTCTGTGTTATCTGAGTGTTTTGGAATTCTCAAAACTTGTGGTGTGGTGACAAATGAAACAACCGATTTTCATTCTAAGTTTGTGGAGGATTTTGTAGTTTCTGAATGTTTGAAAAAAGCCATACGCACATGACACGCGCTGTATTTATCTGTATGCATGTGTCTGTGCGTGTTCGTTTGTGGACTGTGCGAACTGCGAAACAGTGCCCGGTCTTCAGACCATGACTTTACATTTGTTGTCAGATTCTCGCGGAACGCGCCTTGGTGATGGAGAAGCTCATCAGCGAGCTGCAGACGCACACGCACGAACAGGAGGAGCTGATCGATTTGGACGACGTCGTCATGGACTCAGCGAACGGTGGCGATGCGCCGCAAATGCACACGGTACAGTGGGCCTGTCACTTTTTTCGTTGGGCACTAAACTCGCTGCACGAAAATGAAACGGGATCGGGCGTGGCAAGAGAAGCGAACATATGTCGCCACCAGGGTGTCTGATTTCAACCAAACCCCATACATTCGTTCTCCTCACTGTTAATCGTGTTTCGCAGTGTTACTCGGCGTTCAAAGTGACATGTTTAAACAGAGCTACATTACAGGGTCCACCTGCGACACACGACGGACATTTTGCCTCCAGCACCGATCGCGACAGTTGTGCCGCGTCGTCCCCGGAAACCAGGGAACAGAACGGAAACAATGAAAAGAATGAACACCAGCTGGAAGAGAACGATGCCAATGAAGCCGAAAAGAACGCTGAACAGCAGCCGAATGAATCGACGACCCAAGAAGGAGACGCCGATGCGGAACACGACGACGAAGCGCGTGCGGTGTTGCTGGACGTCATTGAACGCATTTACGCCAAGGAACGCGCACACCAGGACGAGCCAGCACACGACTTGCTGCTGGGCCCACCGCAGCCGCAGCCGCGAGCACACAACTTGCTGCTGGGCCCACCGCCGCAGCCGCAGCCGCGAGCACACAACTTGCTGCTGGGCCCACCGCAGCCGCAGCCGCGAGCACACAACTTGCTGCTTGGTCCGCCGCCACAGCCAGAGCCAGCACAGAGGGACATCGATGAGATTGTGCTGCTGGATTGAGAATTGAGAATTGATGACATGGCTTGAAATAGTGTTGTTTGGCACACGAAATAATAAAACCGTTCTTTTCCTGGCGCTAAAAACCGGCTTTTATCAATGCTAATAGCAACCTCGGTGGCTTTTCGTTTCTGTCGGTTTTCATGATGTTTTATTTTGGTATTTTTCTCGGCATTTTCACCTTGATTCTTACATTTTGTGATTCCATATCCGTCTATTATTGCTGCACATGGCAGATTTTGTTCGCATAAATTTGAAACTCTCTTTTGGTCTTTGTTGGCGATTCTGTCAAGAAACCCCGAAATGGTGTAATTAACCAAGAATATTGTGAAACATACGTTTTTAGCACAAAATTCTAAAAATCTTGAAAATCACAGCTGCGCATCACCATCACGCTGCACGTGTTTTTTTCAAATTTGCCAGCAGAGCGGAGCGAGCAACCTGCCACCGTCAAGTTTAAAGTTGTGTCATTCACCCTGAAATTCAAGGTGAGTAAATTGCGGGAAATTGGTTTCTGTGCTGTGCTGGCTTTTTGGTTTTATATATTTCACTTGTTTGTATTCGTGTTTGACGGACGGGTGAGTTCACCGGTTTTGAAAATCCAAAAAAATACGAAACTTGTAAAAACGTGTCGTGCGATCCCATGAGCTCAGAGCTTTGTGAGAAAGAAAGTTTCAGCTTTTTCAGTCCGATTCCGGTTCCGAGAGATCTTATTTTGCAGATTGACGAAATTCTTTCAAAGAAATGGCGCAATCGGCGACGAAAACAAAACTGAAGTCAAAAATTCGCGTCGCGGATGAGCAAAGGGAAGAACAACGCGAGAAAGTGATTGCGACGACGGCGACGACGAGCCACGCACACGACGACGTCAACGGGGATGACGCGTGCGCGATTCACACGCCCATACAAAAGCTGGAGGTCCGCATTGGTGCTTGTTTCGTTGTTTTCTAACATCACGAGAGCATGAAAAAGATATGAAAACAGCGAAGCATTTTTATGGTTTCAAAATGGACATGTCTTCGAGTAAACTGTGTTTCAGAGCTGCGTGCACACTCCGCTCACGCGCAATCCAAGTGTGTGTTTCTCTGCAAAGGTGTCATGCGCGCTCAGTTTCTCTTGGTAACGCACGTTGTCTATGTTTTCTGTCGATTGCAGCAGTGCGAAGGCATCACCGCAGGCGACATCAAACGCTTGTGCGACGCGAGGATCCACTCGGTCGAGCAGCTGGCGTACACGCCGAAGAAGGATCTGCTCACCGTGAAGGGCATCAGCGACGCAAAGGCCGAGAAGCTGCTGGTGTGTCCGTGGTGCTCTGTGCAGCGGGGTGCTCAGAATTCATTGCAGCGTGTTGAAGTTGGAAGGGAACCCAAAGGGAACCGTGAAGTTGGTGGACGGTCAGGCGAATGCCAGGAGGGCACCTGCCGGGATTCCATTGAGCTCATCGGAACAAGCTCTTGGTGCCCTTGCATTGGTCACTTGGTGCCATGATGAGCTTGGCAAGGCCTTTTGCATCGACTGATCGCGCTGATTGATGGCACAAGCGTCGGGTTGCTTGTTGTCCATGCGTGCAGCAGAGCCAGGTTGGATGCTTCCTCGCTGCTGTCGCTCGCCTTGATGGTGATGATGAGGTGATGATGAGCTTGATGGGTGCTGCAGCCTTAATGAAGGCCAGCAGCTTGGCGGTTGACTTCGACGACGCAGACGGCAAACAATGAAGCTTTCTGTCCGGGTGACTGCTGTATTTATAGCATTCCAACCGATGCAATTATCGCAACAACCGCCCACTTTGCAATTTCTCCGCAATTAGCGGGCTCCCATGCCCTGAGAGGATTTTCATAAAAAAATAAAAAAATAAAAATGTTGGGTGATATTGAAAAATGCATAAAGGCAGCCAAAACCCGCTTCAGTTTCCGGGGGGCCCCGGGCCCCTACAGGGGCGGCGGGGGCGGAGGTGTTTTGTTGGTGGGAAGGGGGCGGGGAAGCCCGGGAAGATTGGGGACTGGGGGAAGGGGGAGGGTGGCCTGGTGGGCGAGTGAGGGGGCCGGGGAGGGGGCCGGGGGAACGGGTGGGGGGCGTGGGAGGGTCCCGGTCAGTGGTTTTTGTGGGTTCCGTGGGGGTGAGGGGGAAAGAAAAAGGGAGAGAGCGAAGAAGAGGAGGAAAAGAAAGAAGCCTACTCAAACATAAAAGCTTGGAAGGCTTGAGGACTAGGTTCAAGATTGAAGATTTTGACCTGACATGAAAGTTGCTGTCACAGTGCACACTGTCACCACACAACAACATGCTCATGCACAGCACGCCGCGTTCAACATGGTCGCCATGGGCTTCAGCACAGCGACCGAGTGTCACCTGAAGCGGTCGGAGTTGGTGCAGATCACGACCGGCAGTCGCGAGCTCGATTCGCTGCTGCATGGCGGCATCGAGACTGGATCGATCACGGAGGTACACAAGGCTTGTCGGGGCTGTTTGTTGTTCGTTGGTGAAAATGTCCTTACGGTGTGTGTCGCAGTCGCACTACTCCACCACACAGCCAAACGCCACTCGATGCAACGCAGATTTTCGGCGAATTTCGCACGGGCAAATCGCAGCTGTGCCACACGTTGGCGGTCACTTGTCAACTGCCGGTCGACAACGGCGGCGCCGAGGGCAAGTGTCTCTGGATCGACACCGAGGGAACGTTCCGCCCCGAACGCATTCTCGCCGTTGCTGAGCGGTACGCCAATTTTTGTTGTTGTTTTGGAAATTTCGTTTGATTGTTGGTGCTTTAGTGGCAGTGATTTACTTTATTCTGCTGATTATAAGATCTGCTCGGAGAGGTAAAACGTTTTGGACAGTTGTGTGTGGCGCCTGTAGCACTGACTAGCCAGGGGCACCGCGGTATACGTCTACTTGGCGAAACCACAAACAGCGAACTTTTATGTATTGGTATCCGGTTTCATCATCGCAAACTGCAAACGTTCAAATGCCACTTTACGTTTTTGAACTGCAGTATTCATTAGCTCAAGTGGACTTACTGAGCGGACAGGGACGATGATTGGCAGAAACAAACACTCGACTCGGTAACATTGTAATTTGTCAATTGTCTCTTGCTCTTCTGAACAGCTTCAAAATGACCGGCCAAGAAGTGCTGGACAACGTCGCGTACGCACGTGCCTACAACACCGATCACCAGACGATGTTGGTCGAGCAGGCTGCTGGCATGATGTCCGAGTCACGGTGCGATGCTGGCATTTTCTAATGCACTGATGTTTTTTGTGTGCACCCAAAAAATAATGCCGCGGGTTTATATGTGGATGTAGATTCAGATGTAATGCAATGATCGATCCAGTGCAGAAAGCATTCCGTGAGCAAATCCGGCAGAATTCTCGTAACATGAGTCACATCTCAAACGGCAAAATATAAATGCCAACTGCAACTGACCACTGAACGACTTCTCAAGAAACCTTTGCATGTTTTTGTGCACTTTATCTTCTTGTCCGTCCAGCTACGCTCTGCTGGTTGTGGACAGTTGCACGGCATTGTTCCGCACCGACTACAACGGGCGCGGAGAACTGGCGCCGAGACAGATGGCGCTCGGCAAGTTCCTGCGGCGGCTGCTGCTGCTGGCGGATGTGGTCGGTGCATGTTCGGGCGTGTAGCGTGTGTCTGTTGAAACCTGTCACACTTTTGTTTCGCAGACTACAGAACGTGCGAAACTTTGAATTACTGTAGGAAGAACGAATGTAGCGTGTTTGGTTGCAAACTAAACAACCCATTCATCTATGGCTAAATGTGTCTTCTTGCAACGTCCGATCCGCTTTCTTGTTCCGCGAGCTCTGTATTCTGCGGAAAAAGTGACCGCGTTTTTCAAACAACCATACTGTGGAGTCCGAAGATGATGTGCTGTTGTTCATTGTTGATTGGTCAGCTGCGTTACTGCAAACACACACTGCCAGTGCCAGCAGCTCATTGTTGCCTTCAGTACGGCGTGGCGGTGGTGGTGACGAATCAAGTGGTCGCCAACGTCGACCAAACGTTCTTCAGTGCCGAGACGAAGAAGCCGATCGGTGGGCACATCATGGCGCATGCCAGCACCACCCGGTATGCTGCTTGCTTTGGTGTTTTTGTTGCATGCATGCTGATTGGCCAGCCAGCGTCTGCATTGTGATGAAAACATGCTGTTGTTTTGCGAATTGTGATGGGGGCACAAAGTTATGGCGCATCCATAGCTATGCGTCTTTAAGTACTGCTTCATGGTGCCCCTTAACATGTACTGTATCACATGTAATGTGACATGCCACTTTATGCCGCTACAATCAAAATGCACAAAGTTCAGATTTAACTGAACTGAAACTGAGTTTCATTTGCTTTTCGATTGCAGGTTATTCTTAAAGAAGGGCTCGAAAGACACGCGTATCTGCAAGATCTACGATTCGCCGTGCTTGCCAGAGGCTGAGAAGCCATTCGCAATCACTGGCGGTGGCATTGCGGATGTGCAGGACTGAAAATGGGCGAAATGTTGCTGTGATTTACCCAACGGATTTTTTGGTTTTTTCTTGGGAAAATAGAGTTTTTGTTCTTCGGTTTGCAAGGTTTTACTTCTATTTGTGTGCGTTTCGCATTCGGTTGTTGTTGTTTTTTGTGATCAGTTTGCTGGACAAACGCTGAGTGGCTTGGTTAATTGTAAACTGTAAACATCACTCTTGTTCTTTATGTTCTGTTTCATTATTGCTGGTCAGCCAATTGTCTTCCTCCTGCCACACAATTTTGATTAACCAGTTTCACTTTCATGAATGAATGTTGCATTACACAGGCATTTTCATTCCATTTGATCTGCGCAATCGGTTATCAGACATGTTACTTATGTTATTTTGCAATTTGAATCCTTTCAGGACTAAACCAGGCAAACCAGCGGTGCTACTTTGACAAAAAGTTACTTATTTTTATAGTTTTTTTTGATAAAACGTTACAAGCCATGTTACCGAAAAGTTGCTAATTGGGAATTTTGTTTACCGTTATGTGATGTTTCTGTGGTTTATGCAATACACCAGTCGTGAAATCAGACGTTTTATTGTTAAACTTAGTGAGTGAGAACAGTTCGAATTTTTAACCATGTGTATTGTTTTGTCATCCGTTGAACGCAAGATGTACCGAGAAAAAAATGTGGAAGAATGAAAACAATAATTGAAGTAAACAAATCGTTGTCACCGATCGATTGATCTCAGTTTTTGAACTTTCGCCTTCTATTCGTGCGTCGTGCAGCGAACGTCTGCACCAGCATGCGTCTCAGGCGACTGCGACGTCCGAGCGCACGCCACCGTCGGCGTAGCACGGGCGATGCGCCTTTGACGAGCGACGTGATCGACGCCAGGTCCGGTGGTGCTTTCTCGGCGATCATGCCCATCAATTCCTGTAGTGTGTTGTTCGTTTGTTGCGCTGTGAAAGTGGTCGCTTTGTACAAAAATCAGTTGGTACAAATTGTGGATGAATAAGCAGTTCCAGAATGCTGATTTTTCACTGCAGTGGCCTCGTTTCCAGCCAATCAGCTCATTCAGGAATGGTTGGTCATCCGTCATGAGACTGATCTGGTTGGAATACACCGTCCTATGGCACATTCGCTGAGATTAGCAAATCTTTACAGCGGAAACGTTTTTGGAAAAGTAAAGTTCGATCACAAAGTCAACGAAAAACTGGCACCAACGTTTCCAGCGGCTTGTCCAAGTTCACCAGTGGCAATCTCCTGCAGCTCTCCAAGGTCATCGATGCCGTAGTACTGCAGCACGTCACCACCTCTGTCATGGAA
Organism: Theristus sp. LFF4_11; assembly: GCA_030248135.1. Classification (NCBI taxonomy): domain Eukaryota; kingdom Metazoa; phylum Nematoda; class Chromadorea; order Monhysterida; family Xyalidae; genus Theristus; species Theristus sp. LFF4_11. Next base: position 31,571 of record JASANC010005577.1, on the reverse strand, counting down.
AATTCAAAAACCGTGATAGCACAGAAGTCGATGGATGGAGACGTGCGTTTGACGTACGTCAACACACGTCAGTATGAACTGACCTTTTGTGTGAACGAAAATGAGCGAGTAACACAGAAAACGGTCTCAGCACACAAACTTGTTCAGTAATGACGTTCTCCGCATGGTCCCGCCCCTGTGCACCCACAAAACGCCCAAGCACACCTGTCGTACTCCATCGGCACGTACTGCTCCTCGACGTGCACGTCCTCAGGCTTCGTCTCCTCCACCCAGAGCTCGTCGGTGTTCGGGTCGTCGGGTGCCTCCGTAGCGCCGTAGTCGCCCGTGTACTCGCTGGCCGGGTCGGGCACCCGTTGATAGGCCGGGTTCTTCTCGTCGTACTCCTGCGCGCACTGCACCATCTTGTGCAGGTGGTTCACGACGCAGTGCTGGGATGTGATGTCGGCGGAAGTGATTCCAAGATTTTCATTATTAGCGCGCTAAGGCGTGGAGAGAGTCACTGATGTATTGCGACTTGTGGTGAAATGAAAATAGTTTACCAAAAATTTCGGGGCGAACGGCGAAAAGTTCTTTAGGCCCGTTTATACCTGACGTATGCGCATACGGCACGGCACGGCATGTCACGTCACGTTAGGTCGCGTGGTATTGCATACTGCCGTTCATACCTGACGTACGTCACGTCGACGTACGTCAGGTATAAAACGGGCTTTTACCGACCGTGCAAAAACAATCGCAACCCTAGCATGGTGATTGACCACACCGCAAATCAACTGTTCAGCACTCGCCAACCAATCAGCACTGCGCATACTCGTAAGCAATCAAACAAAAATCAGCACAGCATCCATCCACCTTGTATATCCAGAATCCGCTCGGTGCCTGTTGCGCCGGCCTGCACATCGGCAGACACTCCATGGGCACGCCGGCGTCTGCGCAGCACTCGGACTGATCCGTGAACCGGGTCATGCACTTCAGCAGCGGCTTGAACGCGTGGATCGAGCAGTTGCCCGCACCGGCCGCTGCCTCCAGCTGAACACGCGAACAGGAGACTGTTTGAGTCCGGAGTTATATGGTTACGAAATCGCTTGTTTGATCACGGCTGGCTGATTGTTCCACTACGAGAAAACCGTTTCTGTTGAAACGGTGACACAAAAATTGAGGCGGTGATGTTTGTATCGTCAGTCCTGGTGACGCTTTTATTTGCTTTACTCGAATCCGAATTTACGCGAACGATAGTTTTGGTAATTTCGGAACGGTCCACGACTGGAGCGAATTTCGATGGGCCAACAAGCCAATGGGAATTATGCATCAAGGTTTACGTGGTACAGTGGTTTGAGACGCGAGTAACACCCGCGCAAGTTTAGAAAAGCGTTTCCACTAATTTGAACAAATCATCTGTGGCAGCTGCATGACTTGCCTGCGTGTACGTGAGCCGCTCATAGTAGCACATCGATTTGCAGGTTTCATCGATGTCGACGCCGTGTTTGCCGATGCAACAGTTGTGCAGACGCTCGTTCGGCTTCAGCTGCAAAGATGTGCCTTTTCAGACCAATGAACAATTCATATGCTCCGGTACACGACCGTCGTTGGCTGCACATGACCACCAATCAGCGTGCTCCATTCAAATGCAACAGCCAGTCAGGTTGTTGCGCACATCAAGGTGCACTTGTTATCAATGAGGACGTGAATGATAAATCGCTTCAATCGATTCAATGATAATCAATAATGGCTCTTTTCAGGCCATTTTTCTTCACAGTGATTTGATTTGCGAGAAACGGAATTGCTGATACTGTATGTGACAATAAAAATGCAAAATCTGAAACAAACTTCTCGGAAATTTTGAGCGCCGACGACAACAAAACACAATGCAATAACTGCTGACTTCATTACGATGGCTCTTGAGATTGAAAAAACTATAATTGGAAACTTTTTAAAAAAACTGTGATTTCCGCATCAGACCGACGCGACTGACTGGTCACAACGAAATTTAAAGAACTGTTTTCGCAGATGAAAATACTTTTGATAACTACTTATGCGCATTAATATCACAAATTAGTTTTCTGTAACGAATCAATGTGACTAGCAGAGACGCGTTTTGCAGCGATTTTTTCATAGTGCAGTTTTTCTGTTTTTCTTTGCCAAGTAGTAACGTGTTTCACAATAATTGCTGTTGCTTATTGCGCGAAGTCACACAATAATCACGTCATATAATATGACGGAAAAAACTTTCAGCACCACCAAACGACGTGGAAGTTAACTGTGTTGAATCATTTCAACTTCAAACTTTTCGAACTTTAATGTAAGTTTTGTATGAAAAAATCTTGAATCTTGAAAGTCAAGCATTAACTGTGGATGTTCGTTTTTTTTTTTTTTTTTTTTTTTTTTGTACACCCGCCCCCCCCCCCCCCCCCCCCCCCCCCCCCCCCCCCCCCCCCCCCCCCCCCCATTTTTCTTTTCTGGAATGCCAACTATTTTCCTTTGTTGAGAACATTTTCACTTTTTTTCTCATCGCAGTGATATCAAGAGCATGATGGCATACATAGCAGGCGGAAAACAATAGCAATAAAACTCATATGACATAATAAAAGTGTGTTTGCCCTCTGAAGAGTGTCAGACCGAAAAGACTTACGGTTTTGAAAAAAAAACCATCGAAAACAACAAAAAACGGCAAAACGCAACAGAAAATATAAATAAACACAGAAACACACAATGAAAAAAAATTGAAACCAGAGCTAATTCAACTGTATATCACACGAGTGCAAAGAAGACTTTCTGTAGATGCAACAAAATATAATTTTTATTTCACACGATAAAAAATACTTTTGAATTTCAAGTTCATTATTTCACTAAAATCCTCTGTTTTACCACAAAAACGTAATTACAATGCATTTTTTAAGAATAGTCGTTTACTTCACTCAAACAAAAGCAGAGTTTTCAAAACACAATCAAGGCAAATTCAGGCCGAATTTCCAAGTATAACAGGTGCCTAGATTTCCATTATACATATCGCTCACAAAAACAACCAATCAGAGAACTAATTTTTACAGATAACAGAAAATCGTCTATCACGAATCATTATTAGCCCACCCAAAAATCTGTTGATTTAATGTGCTGTAAAGCTGAATATGGTAAAATTGTGGGTAAGGAAACTAAAACAGTCTGATTGCATTAGAGAACGTTTGTGAGTTTTCTGATTATTTTCGTATCACACAACTAAAACGTCAGAACCATGAACTCAATAGAACACAAACAACTGATGGTCCGCTCTCCAACCACAATCAAACGCAGACAACCGATACTGCACGCTGAATGGCTGCATTCTTACCTGCGAGCGATCATCCAATCAGCGAATTGCATTCGATTGCCTGTTTCGACTGTGCAACGTGAAGTGCACACAAGCGAGAAAAAACAGTCTGGCACAATTGAGTGTGAGTGGCCCCGCAACACAAATCTCGTTTCGTCCACCAACGGTTCTGCATTTCGATCACCAATATTGGATTCATAAACTTTCGAAAACTTCTAGTAAATCACGTCATAATTTTTAGAAAAACAAAAAATGTTCGTGTGATCACATGTGCCACGTCACGCATGTTCGTGTGATCACATGTGCCACGTCACGCATGTTCGTGTGATCACATGTGCCACGTCACGCATGTTCGTGTGATCACATGTGCCACGTCACGCATGTTCGTGTGATCACATGTGCCACGTCACGCATGTTCGTGTGATCACATGTGCCACGTCACGCCGTGCACGCGCTTAAAATGTTGAAAACATGAAAAAAATAATAATCAAACCACAAATGAACGAAAAAACACACGCGTGGAAAAGCTCAGCAAAACTGAAACAGAAAATAAAAACAAAACGTCAGAAGGTGAATTACAAATTGAAATGATCATAAGCGATCAACAACAAGAACACATTCAATAATTACAGCAAACTAACAATGAAAAAAGAAAAACTCACATACAATGTATCGCTAGAAAAGCAGTAAAAAGCATTCACACAGTCGAAAACTTGCGTGATGCCAGGTTTTGTGTGTGTTTTGAAAGCATTGATGCTGATTCGCCAATTGTTGCTGCAAGAAAGCAGCCAAAACAGAATCAGTTTCCGACGCAACGTTTGTTTTTTGATCGACGATTTTGTTCCGTCAGTTTATAGATTTGCTGCGCAATACTGCCGATTCCACTGTTGACAAATTATTACCGAGTACTGTAGTTTACCCGATTCGGATTTCCACGCACGAAACTGGAGAAACACGAAAACTGCGGCCAGGCGGGGCGGCCCGCTAGAGGTTCAATTCCTGCGCGATCTTACTGGCGATATTCTTGAAGCCGATACTGGTGCCGGAAATGCGCTTGAAACGGACACCGTTTAGACTGAGCCGCGGAAGTTTGCACACCTGCAAGAGCAACATTCGGCTGTGAGTTTGCAAGTTACCGCAAAGCATGGTTACGGTTCCCTGCTGTGGCCTTTTTTATATTTGGTGCTTTAATGGGTTCCTTTGTTTGATCTGAGTCAGTCAGAGGTTCCATGTTCTGATTGAATACAAAACAGCAATGATCAAAGCAACTGTGATTTTGCTCTCAGCAACGGGCGCTCAGTCGTGTGTGCCTGTTTGTGGTGCTATAACCGAGGGAGCCTTCAAACTTGGGACTTTATTGACAGTTTGAAAAATACAATTACCAACCGTCTGTTCACTCACCTCCATTTCCCACTGAACGAGCGAGTCCGTGTTTGGGTCGCCGTGCACGCACAGCACCAAGTATTTCTCGCGTTGTTCATAATCACAGTTGTTTGCATCGAGCACTTTGCGGATTTCACTGCAAAATGAACAAACCAATTAAAAGTGTCCACTTATTGATTGAATTGATCGCCCAGAACTAGACAACCAATCAGTGTGCGCTCAAATATAAGAGGCTGGACGGACATACGGAACACGGTTGCCACCTTAATGTGTCCCTCGCTGATCACATGGATTAACAACACTGTTCCAATTATATTCGTGCCACGGCATAAGGGGAATGTAATGCGCTTGCCGCCATGTGTGGTGCAGATTTTTATACGCACCGCTAGGCGGCAAGCGCACCCGCACCCGCACCACGTTTCGCCACATGCTTCAATTCCATCATTTTTCAATCTTTCCCCGCAATCGCAATAGCAACCACTGAGCTCACGCTCATCCGACCGTCCACCCAAAATGCAGCCATCCCACAAAGCCCCGCGAACCGCATCCCAACCCCGCCAGCCCCGCACGTACGCCATCATCTGCTCGGGCGCCAGCGAGCTCGTCGTCTTCATGCTCCACGTGAATCTTAGTGACCTCGGTTTCACCTCCTCGGCGGTCGCCGTCGCGGTCGGCTGCTGCTGGTGGTGTACCATGAGCGTCGTCGGCGACTGTGCGCCGCTGTTCGTGTTGCCGTAGCCCGGTGTACCACCACCACCACCGCCGCCACCGGTCGTGTTCGTCGTCGTCGTGTTCACGTTCGTGTACGCTGTCTGCTGCTGTTGGTGCGCAGCGGGCGGAGTGCCAGGTGGCGCGGTGCCAATGGCAGTGGTCACCCCGACGGACGCACTGGTCGCACTCGTCGGCAAGTGTCCGAGCACGAGTGGCGTGTTGTTGCTGCCAACTGTCGTCGTGTTTGGCGGCCCGCCACCACCGGTGAGCGGTTGTTGTTGTGTGCCGCCGCCACCGCCACCTAAAACCGGTGTACCGCTGCCAGGCGCGCCTTGGCCGGACGGTCTGGAAAATGTAGAAAATAATGGAATTTCAGTTTTTGTTGTCTGCAGGCTTGAACGTCTTGCGCGATCTTCCAACTAGCTTGGATATGCCAGGCGTCAGGTTAGAGCTGGGTAAAACGTTCTGGTGGCCCATTCGATAGAATGAATAAATTTGGTTTAAACAAACAAATTTGGACATTCTAACGAAAAATGCAAATGCCTGCTTTACCAGCCACACAAGCACTCCACTCACACCATAAAGGGGATCAGAAGCACAAATGTGACATTTTAGATGAAATTTGAAACAATCAAGAAACCACCAATAGACGATAAAAAGAAAACGTCTCAGAGACATCACTTTGATGTGACAGATAAGCTGACACTGACTGCTGAAAAAGGAGCTGCAAAAAGAAAGCAAACACACACACACACACGGCACACTAGATGGTTAGCCAAACGGTTGACAAACTGCACAACATCAAAATGTGTTCATCAATAAAAAAAAGTTCATCCAAAAAGTCAGAAAAAACCAAACGGGGGCTTCTAGTCGAGTTGCGCAAAGAGCAACGGTGCCTTTAAATTTGAATGACCAGTAATTTCGGCGATGTTCTCAGCCCAGGGCTGACTCGCCCACTGCTCCATCCGGCACCACCCCCGCACAGCACCTTGCGTATCTCGCCTCTGCGAACGCGCGCGAGATCGTCGCGCCACCGGGCACGTCGCTGTGGCCGTAGTCGGCCGGGTAGTCGGGCGGAGGCAGCACACGCAGCTGAGGCGTGCCGACGAAACTGAGCGACGGCGGAGTCTGGTGGAAGTAGTGGTGCTGCGGTGGCGCCGTGTCACGCCGGAACTGGCGGTCGAGGCCGGGCGAACGCGACTGGCTGCTGCTGCTGCTGTTGGTGTTGGCGGTGGTGTGCACGTGCGCGCTGTCGTGGGCGGCCATCGACGAACTGCAGTAGGTGGGCACACGCTGCTGATTGGCTGACTGCGTTCATGCTGATTGGCTGACAGACAGCGCTGGCATTGGCCGCTGTCATTCGAGTGACACAGCAGACTACTGCTTGTTTGTTTGTTTGCCGTTTGAAAAATTGAGAATAGTCGTTTTTTTCTGCCTCGTTGAAGAAACAACACAGCACAGCACAGCACCAACATGCAAGGTTATTGGAGGGAAAGTGTGGCATGCAACGAACAGGGGTGGACAAAGGACAATGGACGACAGGTTGGAAACTCGGGACTTGAGCGGCCCATCCAGCAGCCGTTGCGTGTTTTTCTGCCGACCATTCTTTGTTCTCTTTTTGCTACGTTTTCGTGGACAGCGCTCAGTCTCTAGTTTGAACAGAGTTTGCGACTGTGCAACATTACTGCAAAAGTTTGAGTGCACTGTATTTGAGTCTTTATGGTAAACATTTGTTCTGAAACGGTGCGTCACGTGACGTCAAGTGCCATTTTTTTAGCTTAGAGACGTGACGTACCGCATCAACGGCTCGCTGGATGGACTTTCAGTAAGTAAAATGAAACACACACCAATTCATTCGTTTTGTTTGGTGGTTAGTAGCATTTTGGCCAATCACGGCCTCACTTCAATCCCACAAAAACCCGGTTTCACACATGTGTACGTTCATATTTCTTTTGCGCTTCAGGAATGGAACTTCTTTCGTAGGACGTCTATGTTATGAACATGGACACTGTTTCGTGAAACATCGGAAAAATAAGCACACAGATGTGGAACCGGGTTCACTGGTGACTTGAAAAGGTGTGTGTGATTTTGGCTGTTCGTTCAGTCTGAATCCGAAGAGAAAAGCTGGGAAAAAGCAAAATGCCCACACGGCAAAACGCAAAAATAAAATAATGAAAAAGCAACATGTATAACCTGAATGGCACGTGGTCGCTGCAACAGAAATTGTAAACTGTGTGTATTTGAATCAGTTTAGATCAACAAAAAAAGAGATATATATGAATCAATCCAGTGAATCACTGAATGCAACAAAATAACAGTCAGTAAAAAATGAACGAAACTAAGCAACTAAACTTTGTTAGACATCTGAACACGAAAAATAACCACCACCATGAACGCCCATGTTCTATACTCTAAATTCACAGACAAAAATCAGTCTTGCAATTTGGAACCACCACCAGAAGAAATTCGTGATTTCTCCCGCCACCACGATGAGCAAGAAGCTGTCTGTGCTTTTCTTTCAACGTTCGTCGCTTGAAAACTATTCCAAAAACATTTAGATTCGTAGGCCTGACGATTTGAACTTCCCTTAGAAAAACCACGAAAAGAAAGAAAACACGTTTTTTCCACATACCGTCTTGTGAACTGTTTCGTGATCTTCGACAGAAAGCCGGGTCGATTTGCGGCGTTGGCGGCGGCGCCCTGTGCGTCCGAGTCGTCACCGTCGCCCTGAAAAGGGTGGCACCATTTGCAATTGACCGACAGTCTTTTCAACAACAGCAACACATAAGAATCTGCAGTTTTGTTTTGTTTTTCTAATTGCATTCACCACCTGAAAATAACTGGCATCTTTACAAAATTTTGCTTACAGTCCACAAACCGACGACTGCGAAAACTCCGAGCCCACCATACCGTAACAGATCTCGACACGATCTACTGCGCAACGTGCGTGATCGTCAGGGAAAGTTACTGTATTTATAGGGTAAATGGAACGAAAATTTCCAATGAGAGTGATGTTCCTTGAAAATCAGGGACGAGGACTGTAAAATCGTGTTTCGATACAACGCGGTGGAGAAACGTGGGTTCCGGAGTTTTGGCATTCGACAATATTCTGCAACAATTAGGTTCTCACAATTGGTCGATACAAACCAAAGAAGAGTGGGCAATGCAACAACTTTCAGTGTTCATCAACAAAAGCAATAAGATTTACCACCATTTAATCAGTTTGAGAAGCTATGGCGACAAAACGAGAAAGCAAAGGAAGGGAGAAAAATTGGAACCGAGTAGGGATGTAACTGTACTCAAACTCTACCAAAGTGAAAAGCGCACTACACAGACCCGTAAAACTAAACGAAGCGAACCAAATAGAGCTTCAAAAAATCTTGGAAGTGACTAATATTCAGTGTGGTGTTCAGTTTTCGCCGACGTCACAACTTTAGCAACAAGTTTGAATTAGAAGTATGATTCGCATGTTTGCATTGTGCGACGAAAAATGACGTAAACTGAAACCACCCAGTAAAAAGTAACGTAAATTAATTCGATAAACCCATCATTAAACTGAAAAAAAGGTAAAGTGTACCTGTCCACCAGTAAGCATGTCGCCGATGTCTTTCGTTTGACTGCGCACCTGCAGAAGAAAGAAGCACAACAATCAGGAGAAAACTAAGCAAAAAATTAGACGCAAAACGCGAATAAACCCAAAATGAAATCTATCGAGTGTTGTTGCCCCATGATGTAAAAGGAATCAGTTTCAGAAAAAATCAAGAGTCCGCTTGAATTCAGAGCTGCAGCCAATCAGCTCCTGGAATGACTCATTCATGTGTACGTACCACTGACTTTTTTCTCTGTCATAATATAAAATCAAGCTGACTCTCTGCAGACCACTTTCGAAACTGCCCTTTTGTCACTCGCATAACCACCCATCACCCAATAGGAACCGGGGAACCGATTTACCCACCTTAAGCCACAAACAACACCACATGCAGTTAACGAACACACACAGCGGAAAGCACGAAAGGAAAAATAAAATGAGTGAAAGCACATCACAGAGACAAGACTGGAAGCAAATGAGGTCGGAAAAGGGAGAAAAGTTGACAAAAAACTGTTCTCAGTTAGAAAGTTATTACAAGAAGGTTCACATGTAAAAAAGTGATTCAAACTTTACTAGCACGATTGGTTTTGGATGTTGAAAAATGTTTTGTTATTAGGGAACTTCTCGGCTTTTCCATTGTTGTTTGAGCTTGAGTTGTTGAGTACGCAGTAGAAAATCGCGTATTGTTGTTAGATCAATGAAAATCAACTTCTGCATTTGATTGAAGAAAATCAACGTTTGACTAGACAACAAATTTGTTATGCAATTTCAGTTGGTCGAGTGTTGAGTGCCTGAGCGAGCACAAGATACAAACAACGAAATCGGCGTTAGTTCGCATTTGGAAAACAAAACATCGAACTCTGTGGCACAAAAACCATCCACAATTACGTGATTGACTAACAACTGTGCAGTTATAAAAAACAAGTGCAACATTGAAAATAAAAACAACAGAAAACAAAACACCAAAACAGCAAGAACAACAACAACAACAAAACAACATCATACCAACAAATCAGTGGCAGTTCACACGAGCGACAAGACGACAAGTAACAATAATTAATCAATTAGTGACACACAAAATCGCAGCCTTCAACAAAGCCTAAGTGAATCCTGAACATCTCAGCTGCCTGCTTGCTTGCTCACAGTTACCAAAAACAGATCGAAAATTAGAGCAAACCGGTGAGAAAAAAACCAAAAAATGGTGGCTGGTGGTCAGATGACCCTGTTTCCGAACACCACCATCATGAAAAGCGCACCTTGTGAGCGCCCACCCCGTGGAACGTCTGTCTGGTGCGAGTGTTGCGCGGGAAATTCAAACCGGACGACGGCGTCGCATTGCTACTGGTGGGCGCCTGCGGAGTCATTGAGTGCTGCGGCTGTTGTTGTTGGTGGCCTTGCGAATGCTGAAACATATGGAAAGGAGCAATCCGTAAGAGAAAAACAAAGCAGCAACAACAACGCAAAAAAACATACGAACGAACAAAATGTGAAACAGCGCCGGGGGTCATTTTGTCGGTCCGTTTGCTTGCAATTCACTAATTGGCTACAACGTGCTAAAAAATGATAAAAATGGTGGTATTGTGCGCTTATTGGAACCTGTGACATTGAATGAATGAAATGAACTCCACACAGTTTGTCGGTGTTGGCAAGTCCATCTCAGTCACAAGTTACAGGTACCTGCAAACACACTATAGCATTCAATACAACAGACACTTTTCTACCGGTGCATGCGTGTTGATAATGTTGGCAGTGCTTGTTGTTGCTACAACTGAAGCCTACATCTCCCAAACAGCACTTGAGCCAAATCAGTGAATTGCCATGCAGCTTTGTTGTCGTTTCAAATTGTTGCGTTGCGACATTAAAAAATACAACAGTGAATCTGAAGTCCGATCAAACAAAAACTGCTGCGAACAGTGAAAAGCGCCAAGAGATACAACAACAAAAAAGCGCAGTTGGAGGGACAATGGAAACACGGTAAAGTTGCTGTTCCGATCCACTGAAAAATCAGCATTGTTGTGAAAATGTTCACCAACAACCACGCAGTCAAAGTGGTTAAAACTGGAAATTCCACAAATCAGTTTAAACTATCACGTCACAGAACACATGTTGTCACAGTTTTAGTGCACCAACCAGCACGAACTTTTGATAATTTGTTCAAATTTTGCACCATTCAATCCAAAGTACCTTCTCACTATTCATTGCCCATAAAAACCGTACACCCCGAACAGCGTCGCACCTTTGGCGTCGGCACGGGACTACAAGCGGCCGAGGACTGCTGCGCCGCATTGGCCATGTACATGGGCGGCATCGACGGCGACATGTGCATGGTGGCCAGCTTCTGCTGTGTCGCGTGCACCGGCGTGTCGTCGCTGGCCATCGGTGGCGTCAAATGGGGGGCGCCAGTGGTTGTGGTGGACTCGTTGCCGGCTGGCGGCGGTGGTTGTGTTGGCGCCGTGGTGCTACTGTGGAACACGTCGCTGTGACCAGAGGCACTGCAATCGTGAGCGCACTCTGATTGTTGTTGTTGAAAAGAAGATGTGTTACAAATTTCAGGATTATTGTTAAATGTGTTTCAGGCAGTCATTGTGAACAACAGGTGGGAAAGGTAGCGACGCAATTTGGCCGATCGAGCGGGCTCGGTCGGGTGCGGACGCTGTGGAGGAGCTGCATCCACCCTCTAGCTCGATAACATGTGCACTTAGATGACGGCTTGGTGCACACATGAGTGCAGGCATTCTGCGCTGGCCTGACTCCGCCTACACAGAAAACGCCTGCACAGCAATTTATGCACCACACGTGGTCACCAACCAATCAGTTGATTGCATATGATATGGAAGCAGAACGTGCAGTTGAACAGCACAGTTACAGTATGCACAGTACAATGTTTCTGAATCAGGCTACCTGGATGCTACCAATGCAGCGTTGCCAATTCACCCGTATCATCAGCACCATTCTCAATTCCCCGGCCAATGCAATGGCCCCAGGTTGCCCACTGTGCCGTTCCCCCCCCCCTTGTGACGCACCTCTCCTCGATGATCGGCGCTTCACCGGGCGGCTGACTGACGGACGAAGGCTTGGAATGCGAGCCGCTCGGTGACGCGTCCAAGTTGGTCGGATTGACCAGATAGCCGCCAGCGGCCGGTGCGCCGACGCCACTGCCTTTGCGCGACAGATCTTTGGCGGCACTGCAAAGCGGCAGGCAGTGTTGCGATTGCGAAAAGCAACTCACACCACAGCCACCGACGTTATCTGACGTCAACGAACAGACCCGGTGCGTGGTGACTGGTGACGGTCCGTCCGGGACCAATGTTATTGCGATGCGACTATAGTGCGAGTGAACGAATATGTCAGATGTTTTCGCAGGCAAGAGAGTGCGCTCAAATTTGATTTACAGTGCTACTGCATGCTGCAAATCATGATTCCCAGATCCCGCCCACAAACGCCTGACATAGTCATGCACAAACTTGAACCAACGGTACAAAGTCCAATTGAACACGTCATTTTCCGTTCTCATAGGAATCAAACAAGGTCTCGCATGTCAGTCCTTTTCAAATGTGTCTGGATTTTAGCTCAGAAGATTTTTTTTTGGGATGACCATTGGCTTTTCCTGAGTCATCACTTATTTGAGTCCGTTTTGCCACATGGTATGCCAAAAATTTGAATTGCTGAAAGGTGGAAACCAATGCTCAGAGAACAAACAAAACCCAGACATACCGTGGAAAGTTCGGTAAGGCACGACTGACAGGCTCGGACTTCTTTCGTGCGCCCGGCATACCAGATGGAGGGCCACGTAACGAGCCACCGACCAGCGGACCAGTGGACGCTGCAGGAATGAAACGCACAGTTCGCTATCGGCCAACACCAGCAATAATGCAAATTTATTTCATTTATTAAGCCAAACCAAACACCATAAGACAACATGTCTCTTTAGAAACCTATGACTTTTTCAAGAAGAAAGAACGGGATTAGAGTTGCAAGAAAACATAATCACCTACAAATGGGTTATAGTTGATTTCAACCACACCCCACACCCGATACATTCCTTCTTCTTGTAATTCACAAAGCGTTTTCTGCATTCTGCGAAGAAAACGTGATAGGTTTCACGAAAGCAACAGTAGCACTCACTCGGTGCGGCAATCATGCTCGCGACATTTCTCGGCGGCACGGACGTCCCCTGACTCGACCGGTACTGCACGCCACCGGCCGCTCGCTCGCCACTCGCTTTCTCTGAATCTGAATTGGAAACACATCGAGTTTGCAAATTTCAACCATCCAAATTTTTTTCTCTTCCGAACTTCTCCAAATCCCAAATTTGTGGTATTATGGCAGCAGCAGTGCAGTATCGAAACAGCTTGAATGTATTATCACTGAAAACCATCAACAACAACAAAAAAGCGCAATCAACCAAAAAAAAGCTTAGCGGCCTCAGCGGTGTGTTATGGATATTGAACGGGTGTATATGCGGGGCGGGGTGTTTCAGACCAAACCAAACAAAACGTTAAAAAGTCCAGAAAAAAGTCAACAAAATCAGAAAAAAATGCCATCAACAAAAACTATTGCAAACCGGTCGAATTGCGCCGCGTGCCCGGTGCGGTCGCGGAATGCGCCGTCGACGGGACGGCGGGCGTGGTGATGATCTGCGGCGGCGGCCCGTGGTGACCGCCGGGCGCTGTGCGCGGGCTGCCCGTGTTTGGCGGCGGCAGGTTGCTCGCCTGTGCAGACTGCGACCGCAGTGGCACCGTCGACTTGCGGGGACTGCCCGGCGTTGCGGTCGCTGCGGTCGTCGTCGTCACCGCCATCGACTGCGGCGCCCCGGTCAGACCGCGCTCTTGGCCGCCTGCTGCAACGCACAAAACCGCACATGCCACAAAAACAGGTTTTGAAAACTCAAAAAATGCTGTTTTGTGCGGCCTTGGGTGTTCGTAATAGTTAAAACACAAACAAAAACTAAAAACATTTCTTTCGGCTTTCTGCGGTGCAAGTTTGTAGCGGTCATTCAAGAAAAAACACACATTCAAAATTCGTGTCAATAATTATTTGAAAAAGTATACCAACCAAAAACCGTGTGTAAAAACGTGGGATCAAAAGTTATGCAAATGTGTTTACAGGGTAGCTGATCAAAACGATTGACATTCAGTGTTGGATTGCACTTTTTCTCAAAATCTGATTTCCAAATCGAACACTGAATTGCATTCAGTCAAAAAATAGAGAAAAAAATCTGATGTTAAAATCCGCTAAAAGCTACATTCAAAAACATCGAAACTCCAACAAAAACTCTCTAAAACTGAAAAGAAAGAAAAACGAAAAAACATCGGGGCAAGAAGTTACCAGTCGATGACTGCTTGGTCGTGCCATTTGTGGCGCCCGGAAAAGCGTCCGAATTAGGCGCTTCAGCATTTGCTGCTTCGAGCTGAAGAAAAGCAAAAAACTTTAGAAAACACAAAAAATCAGAAAAGTCATGAAATCATAAGAAAACCTTAAAATTTCAACAAAAAAATTAAAACCCGCCAGAAAAATTAACGCAATATGAACGCACGAGTTGATGTTTGTCGCTGAGCAATAGAAATGTGGCGTAGATTTCGTCGAATTTGTCGTTGTCCAGCGAGTCGCCTATGGCTGACCGCGGATAACCCATTTGTAACAGACGCTCTGCAAAAAAGTAAACAGCAGCGTAAATGGATGCGTTTGAGAACAGACAAGTGTCAGTGCGACCGGTCATGGGCTTTTTTCAGTAACGTGCGAAATTTACCCTCAAAAATCTCCAGTAGTAGCCCATATCAATTGACAGGACCAGAACGCTACGCTTAAATTGAAATGTGACGGGTTGCAGTGCATCAGCAGCGCCTTTGTGCGCGTGCAGCCCGGCTGGCACTAAACGCCATTCGACTCGTCTGCGCAGCAGCGGCAGACAGCAACACAGTAAAATGCGAAGCGCGCAGCTCACTGGTTTACACTTGACAGCCTCCATTTGTCTACTTCCACCAACAACCATTGCCACACCCGTGTGACCGTGCGGTGGGACGTGATGCACCGTGCCGCAAACGTCCGGCAAGCGCGCCACCACCCACGCTGCACCACACGGCGGCACCGCTATGTTCGCGACGTACCGATCAATCTGATGTCCCTGGTCGCCTTGATCGGCTCCGTGAACGGTTTCAGTTCGTCCTCCTCATAGCCGATGTTCATCCACCGGTCACGCATGATCACGTCAAGGCTGGCGCGTTTGATTGGATTCAGCACGAGGAACTTCTTCAGTAGATTTTCGCAGTCGGTTGACATGTAGAATGGAATGCGGTACTTGCCTGTGTGGAGAAGGGGAAAACACTGTCGCTCAAATCATGAATTAATAGAACGCTTTGGACTGTTAGCGGAATTTAGTGGAATCCAGCCAATGTTACGAAAGATTCGGTTTTGACTTCAAGCTTTCGAAGTTTTGCGTTTTCGGCCCAACCGGCAGCATGTACGCGAGAAGGGCTGGCTTCATCAGCGATGTGACCCACTTCAGTCAGTTGAGACAGTGAACCTGGCATGTTGCAAGGATCTACCACCCAGTACCCGGCATTTAACATAACAGTGATTTTATCTGAAACTCACGTTCACATCTTCACAGCTAATTCGCAGCTTGTTCACTGAAAAATGTGCCACCCACAAACCATAAACGAACAAACAAAATGAAGCCACAAAAAGTGATCTCACCTCTTAAGACACGCTCACGGAGTTCCTTCAAATTCTGCCCATCGAACGGTAACGAGCCGGAGACGAGTGTGTAGAGGATGACGCCCAGGGACCACACGTCCACCTCGGGACCATCGTACTTTTTGCCTGAAAGTTTTGAAAACAATAAAGTAAAAAAACAGGTATCACACGGTGCCAGTGTCCGAGCAAGCTTTCGTTTACTAAAGGAAGCCCTAAAATATTGCTCACGTGCAGCCTTTTATCTGCAATTAGCGCACAACATTACTCCACAGTTTTCCGCAGTGGTGGCAATCAACACCAACCTTAACCTTGCCCACAATTAGCGTGTCTAAATCGGAAGCAGCCAATCAGCCGATTACAAACAGAAGATTGATGTAAATTGCAAGTTCTAAATTTAGCAAAAATTCTCACCTTGAAACAACTCCGGGGCAGCGTACGGTGGACTGCCGCAAAACGTGTCCAATTTATTACCGGCGCTAAATTCATTCGAGAAACCGAAATCCGCAATCTTGATGTTCATGTCGCTGTCTAACAGTAAGTTTTCTGCCTGAAAACCAACGACAAAGTCCATAGTGACACACACGCAATTTTGTGCAGTCTGGCACTTGATGTGGCATACTGATTGGTTGCATTGCGTTCATCGAACCATTCAGTGAACCCAATTCAACATTGTTTGCGATTAAGAGTTCAACTGCAGGCACATTGTGGGTCCAAAATGGAGAGTGTGACCGGAAAGTTCCTTTACCAGCCTTCGTACTTTCAATTTCAATAATTTTTTCAGACATTTTGAAATGAATCATTTTCACGTACCTTCAGATCACGATGAATAATGTTTTTCTGGTGCAGGTATTGAACGGCCGACACGATTTGACGAAATTTGGCACGCGCCTCTTTCTCTTTCATTCGACCGTGCGCAACAAGATAATCGAATACTTCGCCTGGAAAATTTAAAGATAAAAACTGAATTTGCGACACTAAATTTTCCGCAGTGTGGATTATCTTTTAATTTTGTTCTGCGACTCAATGCGCGCACAGATAGAAAGTCAGTTTCATGCGTGAGCTTCAGATGTTCAAAATTGCTAAGTGACCCCCGAGACGCTTTAGACAACTTGAATTGCCGCACCAAGCGTGAAATGTGAATTTCAACGTCTGCTAGCACACACACTGAGTCGCAGACAAAAAATAGATAATGGACAAACCATAAAACAACATCCCTTTCAATCGTGCTAATCTGTTTTTAATTAAAACGAAAGAACCTCAATTTTTATGTCATTTCAAATGTCGCACCAACCTCCACTGGCGTACTCCATGACCAGGTACAGCGTGTTCTCCGTCTCCAGCACTTGATACAGGCGAACGATGTTCGGGTGATTCAGCATCTTCATGATGCGAACCTCGCGGAACAGCTGCAATGGAAACAACGAAGAGGTGACGAAATAGCCGAACCAACAAACAGCCGAAGCAAATTACCAACTGCGTGGTGGTCCCCAAAAGTTGCGTTCTCTCTCAAAAATCTACCCACTCATATGCATTTCACGTTCACGCAAAGTACCGTGTAAATTCAATTCGTCTCGATTGAAATCCGTCGGCGTGATGAGAAAAACTCCACCCAAAACGGAAATACACGCAGCCACCATATTTCAGACAGACATTATGCAAACAGTAAAAGCCCCCTGCTCATTTGCATCAGTGGCTGGTGTGCAAAGTTCGTTCAAAAGCAGCCGTGAATTTTGACAACAACGAACACACACAGACGCACACGCACGTACGCTCAAAACTCTTTTCATAATAATCATAAAATGGCAGTCGCACACACACACTGCAATAGCGACTATTGTTGAGTGTGTTTACGCTGTGAACAGCAACACTGAAAGCACGTGGTGGTGGTGGTGCAACTTTACGTCGGTGCTTTATGAGAGTGACTGAAAACTGGCAGTGAGATTTTTGAATAAATCGGACGTTTTTGGACAGAATGTTGTCCCTACTGTGGTTGGTGGTTGCTGTAAATTTCAGTGATTTACGGCTGATTCTAATGCCAGCCGACCATCGCAATCGTCAAATGCCTCGTTATGAGACGCAAACAGACAGCCATTATGCGGTCGACAAAATACACACCCACCGGAACACACCATTGTGCGTGAAATGTTGACAAAAATTATGAGTCATAAGCGAGCGTTCGCTACAGTTGGACGGATAAAATTGTCTCCAAAAAAACAACCACTGACCTTCTGCAGACTGGCCTGCGTGAGCTGCGTTTTATCGATGATCTTTATGGCGACCTCGCGCGACGTCGGCACGTGCTTTGCGAGTTTCACCTGAACACAATTTGCAAAATGATTTGTGTGTTTCAAAACCCGATTTTCCCAAAAACATGGATGCAGAGTTTGACGAGTGTAAATTTGGAAACACGAGGAAAATCGATAACAAGCATAGTTGCACAAACACAAGTCATGTGATTGGCTACGTTTGAATCAGAGCAGTGAGCACACCATCAACAAAAAATTGGTATGAGAAACAAAAACCGATTTTTCCTGACATTATGAAAATGCGGTCTTTCCAAACCCTGCCAGCAGCAACAAACGCCGTACCCTGCGCACGTACCTTGGCAAAGTTTCCCTTTCCGATCGTCTTCAGCAATCGATACTTGCCAACGTGCGGCTCGTCAGACGCCCGTGACCGGCCGGACACCCGGCTGGAGCTGATGCCGTGCGAGCCTGCAAGATGAAACAGTCAGCAAAACCGTTTGCGAATTCACGCTCTGCTGGTGACACTGCTGAAAACGATCGGTCGCACTCGCATGCTCGCTCTTTAACAGAACGGTCGATTTAGCAGAAATGAATCGGGCAAAGTAATGTGCACCAATTCTTACGCCTTTGTGTCTGGCTGATTCGCGTTCGCTTTGTGTACGCTGACTAATCGTCGTGTGTGGCTAATCAGTGCGATAATCTTCCAAACAGCTCCAATTAGCCATCCGCCCAGTCTCGTTTCTCGCAAACAAAACTGCAATACTGCACCCCCCCAAACTCACCGGATGACCTATGATGGCCGGATCCGGTGGTCGACGTGGTCATTCTGTTCGACGCCGAGTTTGTGTACGCGTGTGCGCGGTGTTTGTGCGTGCCGCCGCCAGCGGTCGCTGCTGATGCGCTGCTCGCTGCCTGCGACGCGACCGCCGTGGCCGTGGTGCTGCCGATGGTTGCCGTCGTCGTCTGTGACCACAAGTTCGCTCTGATTTTGGAATCGAAAGCAGCACTGAACAGAGGTGGCCGTATCAGTGATGTGGCCCCAAATATGCCCCTCGAGATTTGGGTGTGCGTGTATACCACGGCCACACGAAAACCACTGCATTCAAAACACAGGTTCGAAATCAAAGTCTCGACACAGATCATAGACAAACATCCATACTCTCATTTTATGCATCCGAGTTTACGTCCCCCACATAGCCTAGGGGTCACACGAATGACGTCACTAGGTATTTCGGACAGCTTCAAAGCAGCCGGCTATAAAAGTGCAAGTCTGGAGGAAGGAACAGCGTGCACTCTGTTATAACCCAGTAATGTTGCACAGTCTGCAGACACACACAGGCTGCTTTCATATCGTGTTTCTGCAACACGGCCGTTTCTACAACCGAGCACCATACCTGATGGCCAGACGACGAGTGCGGCGCGTGTGCGACAATGGTGGCGGCGGTGGCTGCGACGGACGACTTCGACTGGTCCCCGGTGTTGTTGGCAGCCGTGGAGAACGACGACTTCGCGTGTGCTTGTTGTTTGTTATTGGTAGTGTTGTTGTTGTTGTTACCAGCGTCGTTGTTGTTGGTGGTGGTGTTGCTTATGCCCACTGCACCGCCCGTCTCTTGACCAGTGGCCAGCGACGTTGCCTGGATCACGTGGTCCTGCACGCGGAACAAACCGTTTGTCGTATTTTTTTCTGGTAATGCGAATCGTATGGAACGGAAATTAGTTTCGCGCATTTGAGAATTGCCCAAAGTGATCCTCTAGCGTTTCAATGACTTTTGGGTGACTTTAGAAAATTTGCTATTCCACAAAAAGTGTAAAACTGAGTTTGTGTTTCAGATTTGACAAACAGAATAGGAAGCATGGAGTGGTCGAAAATGGAGTTGTTTTTCTTAACGTTAAGTACGAAGGATGAAAAATGTTTATTTCTAAAATGGATAAGGATAAGTTCGTTCTTGGCAACAACATCTGATAAATAATTGCAAACTTTACTTCCGGTTCAACAGAGCCTATCCTCATGCAATAAATAACGGCTTAGGGTCAATTCTATTGACTGCAACACACGATAAACTTCGCCAACAAAGCCGAACTACCATAGCGACTGAGTTTTTTCTCTTTCGAGCCCGTATTTATTATCAGCGTTTCTTTTGCGCACGGTTTCAGTCATGTCGAGCTTGTATAAACGTACGTATATCCAGTCTATACTGGTTTATGACGTGTTTGAGTGTTGTGCAAATCATTCCAGCGTCAGCCACCAAATACCACATTCGCAGAACACAACCCTATTTTGAACCAAAAACAAACAGAAAAACATTTTGTTGAGAAAAGCAAGAAAGTGTGAACAATAAACAGACAAACAGATTATTCCTGAAACAACCGAGCCCGTGCATCGCTGGCACGACACTGCCAGCCGGTAAAAGTCTTATCTGTTGCTGTCAATAATTTTTCCTGCAAGCTTCACTTGTCATCAACAACAAACAACAATTTTGCAAAACAACCTGAAACCTGTAAAAAGCAGTTTTCGAATGTTTTTGACCGTTAATTTTGCTCTTCAATCCAAAGTTAGAAAGGCCTATCATTCAAGAAAACGATTGGATCGTGCTCTGATCATTTATCGATTAAAAATCAGTCACTTTTGAAATTTTCCTGTGTCAAACAGGAAAACGTGTGTCTGAAGCCGTTAACAAACTCAAATTACACGTTTTCAGTTGCATTTGCAAAACATGTATGAGTCAGGCAGGAATGACCCCCCGATGCGAACAAGCCAGTCGCAGTCACCTGGTGTGCAAATATGGCACGACAAAAATCTGTCATCTCAATTTCAGCTTGTTTTCGCACAAAGCCTGCAATACAACGTTCCTAGTTCTGTAACAAAAAAAATCCACAACCCCCCGAAAAATAATAAAACATAAACAGAATAGAACATTTGATACCGAGACCAGACCAGACAGTTCTGGTGGCGAGCACTGAAAAACACAGCACAGACACAGCACTGGCCACCTTCAATTTTGTATTTTTAAATTGCATTAACAGCAAAATGTACAGCCGTCTCCGTTCGCGGGTTGCACTGCACAGAACCGGTGGCAGAGATAATTCGTATATGGCAGTAGCAAGCGAATCGAGCACAGGAGAGAGACATTTCGTTCGATGTCGAAGGCTAACTCAATGAACGAAACTGAGAAAAAAACATGAACGAACAAACCGCCGCATGCGCGTGTGGACAAAATGGTAGAGTAGAGCGAATTAAAGAGAGAAAAAAGTGTAATTGCCACTGTCAACACGGGCCGAGGCGAGGCGAGGTAATTTCGCAAGTTTATTTCGCTCCAGAGCAGCAAATCAACGGTTTTGCCGAAACTGCAGACACCATGAATGTGGAGCACAAACTCGGCTATCGATATAACGGCCAGTCAAAAACAATAAAAAAACCCAGAGATTGGTACTTGATGAATCAGCACTCAGCAGACGTGCTGGCTGGTGGGTGAAATGAAAACTGCAACTGATTTCGGCGTGGTGAGTGGTGACTAAAGCGCACGAAAACCGCAAACTTTTTTCACTTCGTGTTGTAAAAAAACAAACAACCACGAGCATGGCGCAGCATAATAACCCGCTCGAAATGTTGTTTGAAAATGCAGTTCGACAATTGCTGTAGTAGTTTGTGGTGATTGCGCCAACCAAGACCCCATTACGAGCCAAAGACACGCACACAAAGTGACAATTTTCTGTTGTTATCCAGTCCGACCAAAAAAACGTGTCGCGCGTCGGGCGCACTCTTCAAATAAAGTGAACAGGAGCAGTGTGTGTGTAAGACGTTGAGAAATTACGTTTTTTATGGACATTCAACTTTTACACTAAAAAGTGTTGATTTTCAACGACAAGACAAGGCGCTAAGACGATGTTTGACAAAGGGAGAAAAAAAACCTGACACGCGCTGCATGTGGATCAACAACTTTTTTGGTCAGAGAGAGGCAGTCGCAGATAAAAATGATACCGAACCGATAATCGTTGAAGAATATGAAAAGTGGATAACGACAATAAACGGCGGTGACAAGAAAAAACAAATTTCACGCCCGCAAGAGCATTGTCAAACTGCAACAACGTCTGAAAACATGTTCAACACACAGACGAAAAGAGTGAATTAACCTAGTCACTTGAAAAATAACTTTTTCAGTTAGTACACAGGTGTGTTCGTTATATTGAGCAATTCAACCAAAATTGCACAAATCCGGAGATATGTTGCGTCATTGTGTTTTCAACACCAACCATAACCGACAACAACAACCTGACGTTCAGAAAAACGTGCTCCCTCACCGGTGGGTACATGTGTACACGGGGCGAAGGCGTAAGAAGACGACGAATAAAAACAACATTTCAGAAGTACAGTACACACTATAGAGGCCAAAAACGACTCAGTTGTTCAATTGAGCTTGTCTGAGTTGAAATAAAGAGCAAAGATAAAGCAGGTGGAAATTGAATAGACGGGGCGAAAGGAATCCATTAGTGCGACACTTCGGCATTTTGCTTTCGGAGACGCAATGTCCACCCACCGCCGTTCGTTTACACACCTTTAAGTCCGTATTTCAGTTTTTTTCGTTACGTGTGAGAAAATGCTGGTTGTATTTTACCGCTAGAGTGTATGACAGAAAAAGAGGCCTTTAAAAATTACTACTTTGTGGTGTCAAACGCAACGCTGATAAAAATTATGTCATTTTTTTCACGTTTACAGCTTATTGAACAGACGTTAGGTCTGTTGCTGCGTACAACTAAACATTTGCTAGAACAAACAAGCCTATCTCTGCAGGAACGACATTTAGGTGCGGGTTTTATGAACTTTCTAAATATAACTGCGCGCACATTTAAAAGCCAACTGCATTGACTGAAGTGTCTTGTTCCTGTTATTGATACTTATGATTTTATTCATCAACAGTGCAACCCAAGATGACAGATGAAATATGTTGAAGCAACAGAGAGCATGTTTTGCAAAGTTATTTGTTCGTTCAATTTCGCGAGCTCGTTCAATTTCGCGAGTTTTAAAAAAACAAAATTTTCCAGTTTCATTAGGTCTGTTCGGGGGTCTGTTTTTTGTTTTTAGCCCGTGTCTTTCCGAAATTACAACAACCAAAGAAGTAACAACCGAAACCTTTCAAAACTAAATAACAAGCTGTATGTTCCGCAAAAAACTTTGTATTTTAGAGAGCGCAGCCCAAAGAGTGGAACGGAACGACAAAACGAGAGCCGAGCCCAGTTGGCTAAAGCGGACTCCATAGCGACCGCAAAAGGAAAAAAACACACAAATTCGACCAATATGCGTATACAGAGAGAGCACAGGGAGGAAGTATGTGTAGCAGGCAAAGAATCAGTCAGTGTTCGTTGTGTGTGTCCGCCATCACCAGCACAACAACAGCAGGGTGTCCAGAGCGTGCGAGTGCGGCAGCGGCTGGCTCGATCAGCCAGCACCAACTAAACCACCAGCTACAGCAGTTTTGGCCCGGTACTCCGGGCAACAACGTGTGTCCTTTGAAAACAACACGCACACAAACACAACAGCGTCAATAATACTGAAAATTCAGCATTTTGCGGCCATAACACACTGGTGTGTGTGTGCGGTCGGTTAGTTGGTTGCTGTATGTGTTTTTTTGCCACCACGTGTTGTTGCTTGTCGCGGCTGCAGCCACTGACAAAACAGTAGTAGTTTGGTAGTCAAACCAGAGAGTGAGATAGAGAGAGAGAAGTAGAGAGCAAAGCGGGGACCAACCAATGGATCACAGCGAAATAGCGATATCAACCAATACCAAACCAACCAACATTCGAACAACACGTTTCGATGTGCGTACACAATAGAGGAATACGTGTACATGTACGCACACACACACACAAACACACATACACACGTTTGTGTAGTTTTGCCTTCAGGTTCAGTGTCTAACACTGCTGTGCTCTCGTGTTCGATGACACACGGTGCAACAGGAGAAATACAGAGAGAGAGAGAGGGAGAGAGAAGTCTTTTATACGCTGATCAGAGCGTGTGTGTCTGTTGACCGTGAGCAACCAACAACAACGCAAAGAGTTGTGCTGCGCTGCATGCGCGCGACAACAACAACAACACGGTAGTTTTTGCTGCAAAACACACACACACACACGCACACAAGAGACACAGATGCAAACACACACAGAACGCACGTGTGTTTGTGCCAGCCTGGCTGTCACGTTCCGTGCGGCACTCGCGCGCGACTCACTCGAGCGAGCTCACTTTCTTCTCGGCTTGGTCGCTTTTCATATTCAAAGATGAAAAAAACGGCGAAAACTGATGGACATACAACACCTCTCGCACTCTCTGCAGAGTGTTTAATGTGACAACGAGATGACAGAAGAGTCGAAAAAAGAAAAAAAAACCTCAGCACACACCTCCTTCGTGCAAGGTTCGCTCGATCTCACCTGAAAACAGTGAATGGCGAACGCTGCAGAGCAAAGTGCGCGAGCCCTTAGTTTTCGTAGCGTCAGTTTTTTTTCGACGCTGATGTTTTTTCATCAGTACGCAAGTTTTCTGCAAATTTGGCGGCAAAAGGAACTAAAATGACCGAATTGTAAGACACCCAAAAAACTAAGAGCACGATAACAATAGCAACCGGAAAGAAAACATTAAAAAAATTCGAAAGCGAACAATATAATGTCAAGTCGGTTGACCAAAAAAGCAGTGTCCTTGCAAACAGCGCACGCAAGCGCACAACTTTCAACGAAGCAGAACGACAACACGCATAATGGCGGCGACTGCAGTGAAACTTTTTTGTGCCGCAGTGTAACCACGACGACGAGCGCACAGTTCAGCGCAGCGCATGTTTCCAGTTCTCTCTGTGGAGACAGCGAGATACACAGCAGAGTTAGACAGAGCCGAGTGAAACGGCGGATTAGTTTGCCTCCATGTGCGTTCTGGAAAGAGAGACATGGTGAGCTACGCAAGCGATGGAAAAAAACCAGAAGCAAGCAAACGTCCGGGCGCCGCTGATGTTGCAGCAACAAAAACCAGCAACCAATATAACGAAGCAATACACGCAACGTGCATGCAAAACACGAACGACCGCGAAGACACCGACGGCATACACACGTTGCCTCGCGGTTCTCAGTGGACTGGCGCGGTCATGGCAAGCAAAGACACACGGGAACACGAATGTGAAAAGGCAGTTTTCGGTGGTCTTGCTTCGCATACACACCAACCAAATGCTCACATGATATGCTAGTCAAGCGGTGCTGCTCGGTGCACTGCCGCTGTCGCATATCTTTGCATTTATTATATCAGCACTGGAACATGTGCATGGGCGACATGGCCTGTGTGTACCATTGCCGCGTCTTATTTTGTGGCCTCAGCAAAACGCGTGTTCGATTGCATGTGTCGTGTTTCCAGACTGTGAATACGCTTTTTATGCTGCTGTGCACCGGACGTGCGGCTGCAAGCAACAGCCATAGCGGAGCGAGCCCAAAAACAACAACAACAACAACATCAAGCACGCACATGTGCGCAGGCGACCATGCAGATAACGCATGGAGCATGTATAAAACGCCCATGTAAAGCTTTGTGCATTTCAGTTGAAAATATAATGTGGCACACACACACACACAGAGAACGAAGCAGCGTACAATGTGTGTGCGAGGCGAGAGACATTGCCGACACACGGACACACACAGCAGGCAGCTGGCAAAGAACAAGCACGTTGCTGGTTGGAGAGCAGGCCGGCCGAAGGAAAAGCTATTGCTTCAAGCCATGGCGCAATGCAACGAAGAAACATGCTGGACAAGAGATATCGATGAATGAGAACGGCATGCAGCCATCATGCCTTCTTCGGTGTGCGTGCCTCAGTGCGCCGCGCAGCACACGGACACTGCTATGATGATACAGCAAGCAACGGCGCTTCAGGATAAAACGTGCGCATTGCAGCGATAGCAGTCCAGTGACAAACGCAGAAAAAACAACACTGGGGGCAAGTGAAGAGCAGCACCAAACAAGCTGATGTTAAAATTGAGATGCTTCAAGTTCACTTGAGACGGCGGGACACAAGTCGTGAACGAAGCAACCTCGAATGAAGCAATCGCTCGACAGAAAAAAAACCTATTGCAAGCGAGCAATATTGCGTGTTCGGATCGGAGGAAAACCAGCTGACTGTTAATTATAATGTGCGTCCGATGTTGAAAATTTAGCTGAAAAGGTCGTCCGACTATGAGTGAGTGCTCCAGACGTGTCCGACTGGGAAGACTCCCAATGTTACTCTGGGCTCACAACGAGAAATAACGGCGTTTCAAATGCAGCCAACAATAAATATGCAATTTGATAAGTCTCCTGATCGAGTGTTTTTTAGGTCCAGCGTCCAGGCTTAATTTTCAGCGACAACCCGGGACTGATAAACGTAGAAAACCAAAACAACCACTTGAAAATCAATGTATCGAACAAGTAAGTGGGTGATCAACAGCTCCAGAGAACTAACGAACGAAACCTTGTTTTACAACTCGGCTGACTTTTTAAGCCCACGAAGACGATTGTGTCGATTCAAGGTGACATCCAAAGAGATTTTCAAGACGACCACATAATAAACAACTTCATAAAAACCAAGCAAACACTCCGAAGTGCTTTGAAAATAACAGTCGGTCGTTTTAAAAAGATCTTCTAGCAATAACCATTAATAAGGACACCAGATACGAAAACAGCTGCTTGTTTACAGCTATTCGCAGTTTTACACAATCGTACGGAAACCAGGCCGAACTCCAAACCCTTGAAACTTCGAGACAAGTGAACACCAACACAAAGACACTTGCCACACGCATCGATGCCGAACAACAATTTTTACATTCGTTGTCTTCTCCAGCTGTGAGTTTTGAAATTCCGTATCGCGTGCGTTTTCTGGTATCTTTTTTCCAGAGTCACGCTAAAATATATCCGGGAATTTTATAGTCGTCGTCCGCTTGAGCTAACAAAAACAATATTATGCAAGCTGATTCGCGAACCTTCTTGTGTGACAATAACAATCATATTAAGGGAGAACAAGAAGACGAAACGAAACGAAGAAGAGATTTACAAAACGCGTTATGTAAAAGTAAATGTCGAGTCGAGTCAGTGTAATCATCTTGCGTGTTGTTGTTCTTTTGTATGCTCTACAATCATTGAATAAAGTTCGAGTGCCCTTAAGCGGTATTCATGAAGCAATATTTAGTGACGCGTACCTTAGCTGTTTCACTTTAACACATTTTTTTCATTTTTTTGAATGCCGCTTTACATTTTGTTTGCGACTTACCCGAATCGGTGACATGTGCACCAACGGAACAGACTCATCTGCTTCAGCGGGCGATCGACTACGCTCGACGCACGAACGGCTCGTGCAGTTGTGGCGATCGTTATTATTATTATTGTTGTTACCGTTATTATTGTTGTTGCTGTTGGTCTTGCCGTTATTACAACTGCGAGTTTTGTCGCTGTCTCTTTTCGAGCTCAAATAATCACCGACAAAATGGTATGGACGGTCGTTGCGCGCTGTGGTTGCGTTCGTATTCGAGTTCTGCATGGTAATCGCAACGCTGTCAGTCGCGTGCTGCTCACAGTCGCTCAGCAAGTCAACAGCGGCAGCGAACGACTCGCCGGACGACCAGAGCGGCGAGACGCTGTACGAGTGATGCGGATTCGTGGACGGGTTGCCGGCGACGCTGGTCGTGTGCAAGGACGGCAGCAGCGTCAGCTCGGTGCGGCGCGGCAACGGCGTTGGCGTGAACGTGTACGGTTGATCGTCGTCGTCGTCGTCAGCGTTCTTCGACGACGTGCACGCGCGCGGTAATATGGAAGAGTTTTTCAGTAATGCAAATTTACTATTATTGTTGTTGTTCCGTCGTCCAGTACAGGATACAGAGCGTTCGTTGTTGTTGGTCTTCTGGGGCGGTTGACCGGAGTCGTCGGCTGATTGATGATTACTATTATTGTTATTATTGATCGGCGAGTGACGCAGTACGAGCTGCGGCGAGCGCAATATCTGAGCGAGTTTCTCCACTTCGCGCCAACAGCACATCGGGGGGCCTTTATGGTGAGCCGTCTGCAGTCAGACGAAACACCACCGGCCACCAGAGATCATTAAAATAATAACGCGCCAACTGCGGACACTGTGAAATTGCCCGGTTGAACCGAGTTTTATTGGCCGATCGGTCGATTGGCAAATGGCGTTGGTAATGCGAGAGCGTAAAACTACCAGATCGACAATGTGTAAGATCACCAAATAATTATTGATCTGCAAAAAATAATGTTCTTTTTTAAATGTTTGAATGAAACACTCCAATCGTACAATCCACGCGATGTAAAACTTTGTCCTTGCTTGGAAAGCAACACAACTTCGGTCTTTCTCAGAGCTCCACATCAGTTAAGCCAACTTCTGAGTCAGAGTCAGAGTAGACAACAAACAATGGGTTGTACTGGTAACATGACATAACAGGATTTGTTTGTAGCCAATTTACTGGGCGTTAAAAGCTTAAACGAGTGCACAAACATGATTGCTTGCCAACGACAAGTGAAGCGGAAACAATTTAGTCACTGGACTTAAAACGAAAACTAAAATATGAGTTTATGGAAGTGTTCTGGTTTGTTGTGAAAGATAACAGGTCGTAAACAAGAAACTATCTTTCATCTGACATCGCAACACAATCTGAAGAGATGTTACATAACATTTAAATTGAGTAACCAGAGAGACATTCGGAATAGACGTTCATTGTGTGAAAAAAACCTAAAACAAGATGCCATTATCTCGTTACGCCGGCATGTTTAATGTGCATGTAGCAAATTGACACACTCGCAGTATATGGTGGACCTGAAGTTGAAATTGAATACGTTTACCAAAAAGAATATTACATGCGAACATGATAGTAGTGCATGATCAGCCCATAATTTATAGATATATTCATGAGAACACTCGTTAGAAGTAAAAGAGAAAGAAAGAAAGAACGTGGTAGGCGCGCGCGACATAAAAGACTTCACGCTTGTTACATTCACGGAGTACATTCAAGTATGCATTGTCAAAATAGTTGCCGGTCGGTCGCCACAGGCGCTGTTACGAGCACCGTGTATCGTAATCGTACACATTCGACATGCCAGCGAACAACACAAGCCCAGTTCATTTACAGTGTCATGCGTTCGCGTTCGAAGCAATTGGAACGCCACGATTCCGTTCAGTATTGTTGTGCGTGTCCGAGCTTTGACGCACATTCCCAACGACACACGCAAGCAGAGAGTGAAGCTTACAGTGCGCGCTGTGACACATGTCGAATAACCTCACGTACAATATGATGACGGCCATGTGCAATGACACACGCGGGCAAGCATTGACAGCAGAGAGAGAGGACACACTGAATTGAGAAAAGCGAATGTGAATGTGGAAATATGATACGGATGCAGCAGCAGTAGCACACGGATGGACAAGAAAAGTATGTATGCGGACACGCGCTTGTGCGCCGGTTCATGGACACTATTGAGTGAGTGCGCGCGATTGTTTTCATGCGTACGACACACCATGCTCGCTGGCAAGGTCGTTTTCAATGCTTCCGCATGCTCGCTGCTGAATTTGAACATGCATGTGAGCGGTTACATCTGTGCAGTTTTTGAGAATACAAGAAAAACAGCTGAACAGCAAGTGCACCTACCTGAACAAGCAGAGAAAGGGAAACTCTTCACACTCATATGCTTGCGAATATGGCTTGCCGCGCAGTTCGATACTCATCGTGTCCATTCGAAAAACAACGAATATCAGCCGTTACACTACATTCGGCTGCGTAGGTTCCGCAAATGCAATCTAGCGCAAAAGTAAAAAACTATTGGACCCGCGCGCGATCTAGCGCAAGTAATGGAAATCACGAAACATGAATTTGCAGTGTGCTTACGTGTTTACGCAGACACAAAACAAGCTTCAGTCGACCCACTAGCAATTTTACAACCACACACACGCACATACAACAGGCGCCGCCGCCGACTTTTTGACTATACCTCCACGACGACATAACATGCGAAAGAAAAATACTGTTCTCAGACAAACGTACATTGTACGCACATGTACTCGAGAAGGAAAAAGCAAGCAGACTGGTAAGCATCTACAGCGCACGAGTGCAGTGGTGTCGCTCTCACACAATGACGGTGGCAAATGGGCATAGTGACTGGTTAGGTCAGACAACACGACCACCAGAGAGATCTTTGTGCTCCCATAAGAATGCAAGAAAAGTTTCACAACAACACCAACCGTGGTCTCCCGCCAAAGCAGGAGACCGTTAAATCCAGCCGGGCGTCAACGATACTAACGGCTATAATTACACGTACTCTATGTGGCATGGCTTCCATCCAGTGCATATTCCACGAATAACGAACGAACGAGCAAAACCGCACGACTCACTAGCTACATATTGTCTGACAGTGTGCGAGCGTGTGCCAATCCAGCACCATGGCACAAAATCGGCTGCGCGTGCGTCATCATAGACTGTAATAAGTGAGCGCAAGGAGACGCTTTGTGTGTCGACTGTTGTGCAGTCATGCGTCACGACGTGCACGCGTCATGTTGACGCCAATCGTTGGTACCGCGCTCGAAAACTGGCCATCACAGCCCCACTTCACGGCGATATGAATGTGATACGATCAAGCGCATCGACAAACCGCCGTTGTGGCTTGTTTTTCGCTCTCTTCTCATTCTCTAGCCTTCTCGTTCCGCGAAAATCAATCCGCATCATTCAACACAACACTGCGGGCGGCTACTGTAGCAGACCAGAAGAACAACAAGAACAACCGAAATAATAGTACGAGTGGAAGGATAAAAAGAAACAAAAGACAAAACGTCGGATGACTCGTCGAAAGAAAAAGAGGACTCCACCAGCCGACGCCACGCTCCAGAAGAATCTCAACCACCCCCCCCGACGAGAAGGATATGACTATCGTTGTTGCAACCCGCTATTACTCCCCACCAACGCCGTCCTGCGGCAAATTCGGGGACAATTTGCTGCGCTGCAACACGAAATCACACATACATAGTGCAATCGGTTTTCGCATCACATTGAAAACTACAAATAAAGAAACACACCACAAGCACGAGTACATCCGGCCGCGGGCAGCTATATAGCAGCTTCTTGCGCTCGCGGCGTCGCCGTCGTCTAAGCCCCCACGGGGATCAATAACTTTCACAATAAAGCGTGCGTTGGAATCATTTCGCACGCGCACACAAGAAGAGAAAGTTGATATACACACCACCACAAAAAACGCATTATACGAACTTATATGTTCAGATTATGGTGTTGGTGGGAAAAACAAACATGAATATACACCCCGTCTTGACGGTCGATAAGCCGGGAATGAAATACTCGAAAAATGCCCTGCGAATGACGCTTCATCGTGAACGACTTTGTGACAACCGCAGTGAAGACAAAAAAAGCCCAGAAGCTTGAAGATATACAGACTCAATTTTTGTCCGTTTTCCATTTCGAGCATTAGTTTCGAGAATCGTTTACTCTGCAATTTGACTACAGTCGTTCACTTTCTGAACAGATTTCAGCTATGTACGGAGAAGACAAATGATTACTTTTGCGTGCGTGTTACCTCGTTCGATTTTACGACATTATACGGCGACAATGATGTGGTGAGGCCATCAATATCATGGAACACAGC